>JAODJX010000097.1:29993547-30006885 GCA_026776945.1 Isichthys henryi | reverse complement strand
GACCCAGGCGGAGACTCGAACCCGGGTCCCAGAGGTGTGAGGCTACAGTGCTAACCACTGCACCACCATGCCACCCCTCTGGTTTAACTTGTAAAATTTTATTCTTTAATTCAAATGAAGTTGAAATGCATGTAATAATGATTTTTTTTTTTTTGTTCGAACTGTCACTTCCAAAAGACACTGAGGAATTTCCCTTCGGTGGCACAAACAAGCGGCTGTCAAGCACAAGTGACTCAGCTACTCTCTCGCTCCGCTTTGGTAGCTGAACCGCTGGGAAGAACAAGCAGACAAGCCACATGGATGCTGTATTAGCCACCATCTGCCACTGGTGTTGATATTGCGGCTTTGAAATTGTTCAGTTCTAAGTCATTTACTAGAAAACACCAAGAATTATAATTGGACTGTCTTTCAACGTGCATAAACACCTGAGAGCAGTTGTCATGGTGTCAGTTCTGATTACATGTGCTTAGAAGACAAATCTCACAAAGATCTAATCATAGATAATAATATAATATATAAATCATTTAAGCTTATAAGTGTAGGTTATCTGTGTAATGCTTATCTGTATAATATCTCTAAACATTCCTATTCTGTTAACTGTATGGAAATTGCTAGGTTTACTTGTGGTGGTTTGGGAAAGGAGACTTTTGGAAGAAACGAATTGTCTTAACTTGTGAGCTTTAATTCTTGGAACCTTTGGATGGACATCGAAGATTCTGTTGGGCAAACACTGTGGTATTTATGATAGTTGACAGCTTTGAATTGTTGAAAACAAAGACGAGAAACGTTGTTTTCTGTTGAATCGCGAGTGAGATTCTCACCAAGCTTCTGCCCCACTTGCCGTCATAGACCCACGGGAACAGCGGTGAGCGTAGCTTCCCATACGGTAACGCTGGCCCTTTTCCATAACACTTATACTCACCACGGCACCGAGCACGGAATGCTTGGGGCATAGAACACTAACGATCCAGAGAACCACAAGCAGGTTAATATGCATGACCGAGTTGTTTTATGTGATATAATAACCAATAGATTGAAAAAGAGGAAGTGCTGAAGAAAATCTGTGAAAATAAAATGAAACATAGTCAAATGTGCCGAGAATGTATCATGTTTTTCTACTGCTATGCATCTTTCCTGACCCATTGGTCTATTCCTGGCTGCACTGGTCATACTGTATTTCCATTCTTTATACTATGGGAATCTTAACCTGAATCTGTCACTGAATTATCAGATCAGTAGAAAGTTTCAGTTCAGTGTTCAACGCTGTGTTCGTCATCCCATATAAAGCATCCTCAATTTGTTTTGCGTTGCTGAAAAAAAACATCATTTTTTTAGATCTATCATGCACTACAATGATACATACAATACATATGCATGGAAAAAACTTTATTTAAAGCTATTAAAGTTTTCTAATGGCTGTGCTCCTTTTACTGCATTCTGCCGTTGGTAATATGCATGATGACGCACCCACTGTGTACGGCTACTCAGCCACAGGAGTGTTAAATCTGCCATGAGTGGTCAATACTTACACTTCACATTTGTATCATTTGTAATTTCTGACTGGCTTGGCATTTCCCATTTCTCTCTTTGCTCAGTAACTTCATTTATGTGTCCCATGCCTAAATATCCACCTTATTTGTAACAAAACAATTTTTCCCAGTTGATGTCTTGTATAAATCTATTATATATCGTATATTTTTTATGTATAACCTTAAGAAATCCAGTGACATCCATGTCTGTATTAGTCACTGAATTTACATTAAAAAGAATATGTTTTTACTAACAGCATTTTTGTACCTCCCAGAAGGGAATGCAAAAGTACTAAGATAATTAGTAAGCCGTTTTTCTCAGCGTTTCCCAGCAATTCTCAAACTGGTTTATGGCCTCTCTGCCAATGATCTGGGACCGGAGTGCTTGTATAGTTTGCAGTTCAGGTAAAGGTTCTTTTTCTGATGATTTCTTAAAATATTGTTTTGGGTTTCACTACTTTTTTTGCAGTTCTGTGCGCTGTTCTTGTGTGCGCGAAAAGAACGCTTGACACCTGGTATTTCACGATTGCCTGATTGAATATTTAAATACCTTTCATTGAAGCAAAACTAGATTGTGCTGTGCGACAAGATACGCAGCATGATGTGTGGAAACATTTCACAGTTCATATTATATCAACACTTCGTAATGATTATTTGTAAACCACGCATTTTGGCTTTTTACATCTTGCAGTATTTCAACTAAATCATTTTGTACATAAGTACATAGTAGATAAAATCTGGCAGTCTCACGAAAATAAAATTATATCTTGAATCCAATTACAAAACATTACCACAGGTCTTGATAACGCAGAATTTAATGTGCTAGATTACCAAACAATGATCTGCGACCTGTTGGAGTAGCTGACAGTCATGAAGAAATACTTCTACCTTTTAGTTTACATTCCTCCTTTTAACACTGTAGTCAGTAAAAAATAAATGAATTTTAATACGATTATGTGTATTCTTCATTAAAGGTAAATGGAGTTATGTATATGAAGTCATTGCGGTAAGAAGCACAGTTTAGCGCCCTCTGTCGTCATTGTTAAATGCACAATGTTGACGTATTTTAATCGCAACATATCGCAGCCGCCAGATTATTTAATTCACAACAGATATACTTTCTCCTGGGATATAATGTAATTCGCTTGTTGTCCCAAAATTCGTTCATGTTGTTGTTGTTGCTATTATTATTATTATTATTATTATTATTATTATTATTATTATTATTATTAGTGGGGTCATAGGATCAGATTGGGATTGGTTATAATTATTTACTATTTTCTTTTCTAGTCTTAATTGCTAATCGTCGGTGGTCCATCTGCTGATGCAAACCTTGTTATTAGCGGTTTGTGTATTAGCGGTTTGCTTGTGACTTAAGCGAGACACTTATTACAATATGGCTTCTGCGGTTCATTCTTAATGGCCTTGCTTCCGAACTATATATTTTTAACAGATGAGGAAAAATTGCTTAATAAGAATTAAAACAAAAACGACCGGCATTGAAAAAAATCATAAAATTAGAAACATCGGACCAAGGACAGTTGCGGTTTCCGCGGATTTGCTTGCGGTAATGTCTTTTGATCGTGGTATAAAATAATTATTGCGAGGGGCAGTCTGAAGAAATTATGTTCACCAACCCTTCATGTTAAAACAATACAAAAGCATGCATTAATGTGTAACTGTTTAAGTATATTCCTCTATAACGTTGGCGCTATTGCTTCAATAGTCATGACTGTTGACAGATAGTAATTACTTAAAAATATGCTGTAATTGTCTCAGACCTCTTAGATGGCTATCTCTGCAAATACAAATGATATGCCTAGTAATCTGTGATCGTAATCTTACGACACTTTGCTAAGTCAAGTCAACATTCGATGCCAATAATTTATATTTTTTGCTGTAGTGCCGTAGCTAACCAATGGGGATTCGTGTGAGTGAAAACATTTTGAAGTATGTGGATTTAAAACACACACACACACACACACTCACGCACTCACGCACACACACACACACACACACACACACACACACACGCACACATAAAACATGTACGTTAGGAATTTAAACGATGGGCCTGTACACTTTCAATGAATAATATTAATTTGATAAAGAACATTGCCACATTGCTTTGAAAAAAAAACTGCTCCACGAAAAATGAAGTTACTGAACATAATGTGTAATTATGGGAAGCGCGTTTCATCTGTTTCATCAACACGAACCATCGAGAAGTGAAATATAAAGCGTTGGTGAATGTTTGCTGAAAACGATATTACGAATTTTATCCCGCGATCCTGACCAGAATGAACGTTTAGATAATGGATGGATGGATGGATGCATAGGTCATAGGTCAATTTTAGTAAGTAATACTGAAAACCTCAGACATAAATAGGAATAGGTCTTTTATGTTTTTTGCGGTTATTAATCCAGTTCTTGATGCTCTGGGGCATTTGAATGTTTGCAGTAACTTGGAAATGCGATATGTAACGCAAAAAAACGTGACCAATGCTATTTACCAAACACACAGGAATGCATATTAGTTATATCCAAAGTAATATTGTCACCGTTAAGAATTTGCATAAACATGAACATCATTGCCGGTCTCATTTATTAATATCAGCTATTAAAACGTCTTTGCTGCTATTAATTGAAATACACTGTATGCTATCCCACACTGCCGGTTTATGCATCATTTTTGTCTGTTTTTTGAATACATAATACATACGACAACTTTTCAACTGCAAGGCATATGAAACAAAATGTACCTTAGGTGAGATAAAAAGTGAATAATAGAACGATGTGTGAATAGTAGAACTGAAGCTTTGTTTATTTATTATGAATATTTATATGAATGATGAATTGGTGATATTATGCTTGCGAGGTGTCTGTAAACTTAAACTTGATTAATGATCCCAAACGTGCGTGTAAACTGTAAATTATGGAGGAGATGGGGGTTGTAAACCCCCCACCCAGTAATCAAAACCAGCCAATACATTCCCCTGGACCACCTTAAACTGGTGGAGACCTCAACCCCCCATTGGCAACCCAATGTCATGCCCTTGATATTCCCAGCACCTTCCCGTGCGCGGGTACACTTACGTGTTTAGGCCAATTAACATTTCGACCGTAGAAGCCTGAGTCCTATTTAGAACGAGCCCTACTTCGACGCTGACTATCCGCCCTGTCATTTATTTATTGCCTCTTCGATTGTTTAAAATTTTTTAGATTTTTATATATCATTTCATATAAATTTGACACATTAGCTGTATGCCGTTCATGTGTGATTCAGTTATAACCAAGTTGTCGTTTGAATACGCGGAAAAGGATCAACTTGAGATATGAGAGCAGGAGCATACGATACGCCCGCTTGCTGGGGCCCCTTGTGCTCACAGGATTTTCCAGTAGCAGTCAGATGTAACGTTAAAAAGCCGCAACTTTTGAGCGCAACTGAGCATCCAAACTTGCCTCGCGATGCGGGTGTAAGCGCAGTACGCCCAACAAAAACAAGAGACAACTTTAACTGAAAACTCACGATCGAAGGCTGTACTGTATTGAACAAGATAAGCTAAGAGCTGTGGCCGCAGATAGGTCTGAAGCAGGATGTGCCAATTAACTGCTTTGTTTTTGTAAATGCTTGATACTTTATATACATTTGTCTAATGTGTTTTTGCTGTTTCACAAATCAGCACCCGGAAAACTGATTCAGTTGAAATACTGCAAGATGTTATGGAAATCACCATTAGTATTGCCTAAGATGTCGGAAAAGAAGGAAGAGCTTTAAGCAACTTAAGGATTGTTTAAGAACTATTGGTGAGGGATCCCTTACACTCTGGGAGGAGGGGGGAGGGGGGGATCGTACGAATAGCAGGAAAATCATACTTTTAATATTGAAACCAGTCAAGGTTACCGAGAAGCTTTGTTTCCCACCCCTGCAGGCTGTCTCGTGTGCTTTGATTGCAGGTGACGTTAAAAAATCCCTAGATGTCTTAGGGAACATATGTTCATCCGTATACATGTAACGTAATTGCCCTCGGTTGTGCTGACCAGTGGCAGACATATGCTGCACTGTTGTTCTTCTATAGGGGTCAGTGAAGCATGCCTGACAATTGGTAACACAGGGTTTACGGGACTGAATTAGCTAGGCTTGTCATTCTCAATAAAAGGGGTATACGGTACACACACGTCTATTCATGTTGGAAATAAATTGTGGAAAGTATTTATGTTTCAAAGCCAGACAATGTGACAAAAGGCAATTCACTCGTTCTATTCCCGTTCACCGTTCCTGTTCTCAGTGTTCAATTTCCATTGTACTTAAATGGCTCACATATAAAGAACCCACCTCCCCAGAGGGCAATCCAGAATCTGAACGGGTTTGGCACAGAAATGGTTAAACGACTTGACTGTCAGCTTGAGAATTGCACCATTTTCTCTTGCCCCGAACCCCTGCAGTCTTCGTGCTCTTGTTTTGGTATGTGTACTTGCAGCATGCACGTGTCCCGGGGCTAAAGAACTACTCAAGCAGTCTTTTCTCTCCTCTCAGTCTGTTTGTCTCTACCCCGCTCTCTCCCTCTCTTTTTCTCCCTGCTGTATTCTTTCTTTTTATCTGGCAACAGAATACTAATAAAATCCGGTGACTCCAGCATGTCTGCTTGCCTGTCGCCTCCTACAGTTTCTTTGCACGCAGCCCTAAAACCATACAGGGTTTGGTTCTGACTGCTCAGGCGGGCTGAGAAGACTACAGACGAGCTTCTTGCCCTGACTTAACTCTTTCATTACACCACGCAGAGTTAAAGCCAGCTTTTGGTTCTAGGCATTATTTGTAATTGTCTTAAATACATATTACAAGTTGCATTATGCGGCACAGCCTGTCCTCAATACCCAATTTTCGTTGATTAATTAAAGGAAAACAGTGCAGTTGTGCACCTAGAAGATGCTGGAAATAATTGCGATGGAATAAATATGTTAAAGTGCTCGTGTACTCCTAACGTGTGCTTTAGTGCAAGAAAAGTTGATTATCTGAGCCGCATATGACTTGAAATAGTTCATGTTTTATAATGTAAGTACATAAAGATAAAAACGGCGATGTTACTGAGTGTCAGTGGTGAAACAGCTTCTGTACGGTGGTGCAAATGATTTGAAAAACAAGCAAATTTTGAATATGTTTAAATATGCATAGGGTTCAATTCTAAATCATTTTATTTAATCTCATAGAATAACAATAACAATAACAATAGTTACATGTAATAATTAAATGACTTTTTAAAATTTTCGGCACCACAGTGCGGTCTTGTATTTCAAACTGAAATATGGTTTTAGTGGTTCTATTTTTATATATGTATATAAACAAAGACCTATGTACAGTTTTAGACATTTTATTGTACAAAATATATAAATAACAACCTGAGTCTTTAAAGCATGTCATGAATCTAATGTACATTTACGGCTAAAATGTAGGTCAAATTTATTGTTTGGGTTTTAAACAAAATGCGCCTTCTTTAGAAGGAAAAAATAAACAGCGAAACATAAAACATCATTAATAATTTAAAACCCACTCCATACCTTTTTAAAATGTTACAAGTGAGAAAGTGAATTGAATATACGCCATGTTATGTGCTCTTGAATACAGATTGATGTTTAGATTGTTAAATAATACAGTGATGGGTTTACCTGACATTTGATTTTCAAGCGTTCAATTAAAAGTAAGGGCACATAATAATAATAATAATAATAATAATAATAAAATTAATAATAATAATAATAATAATAAAACTCTTGCACTATGGGTACCCCCCCGATGTCAGCTTATTTTTGGACTACGTGTATTGATAAACTCAGTTGCATTTAAAAGTCTTTCGCTTTTCAGATAACACACCAGTCCATATTAATACACCGCACCAACGCTCTGCGGCGGTGACGTGTGATGTACAGAACCCGGGTGCTGTAAATGCGATCCTTGCTGATACCAATGATTGCTGTAATCTTCCATATAAGAGGGCGATGAGCTGAGCGGAGGCTGCTGAAGCGGTCCCCTGCTGGTAGGGTTGGTGTGAGAATTACTGTCCCAAACAGCCGGCGATGGTGGCGAGTTACAGGCCATAGAGTCACTGGCATTGGGGCTGTGCTCTAGCGGAACCTCTCCGTTTTTGTAAAGCTTCTTGAACTTGGACCGCCGATTCTGAAACCAGATTTTTACCTGTCGATGAAAATAAGAAACAAAATACATATCGTTGAATTACAAATCCATGCTTGTGTTTAATACTGAAATTGTTACACATATTCACGAATTTCAGCCTAGCTGGCTATTTAATTTAACCCCGATCACGTCATTCGAATTTGTATCGAATACAGTAAGATGCTTCTACATCATACCCAGAGGCATGAAACAAAGCCTCTGAAGCATAAACCATTACGATTGGTATAAAACAACGATTGCCAGATACTTCACATTAATAAGGCGATGTGACAGATTGTTGACAGTGTTGCTTAAATCAATGCATAGTGCAGATTGTGGTCTTGTTTTAAACAGCTGTTACTCTAAAGCTTGTCGTCTTCCTTCGATTTACATGTTTATCTTAATTTTAGTAAGTGAAGAAAGACACAGACGAGTTTGTTTTTAATAAATTGTATAGCTTAATGTAAGAAAGGTTTAAAATGCTCTTTTGTATGTGTTGGTTGGCCTATAGCCTAACAAAAAGGCACAACACACACTTTTAAGTGTAAATATCATGTAAAGTATTAAGTATCATTTAAAGTCTATATTTTGTTAGGCTAAAATATACTACGGGTTTGTATACAGTATACAGATAGCCTAGGTGAAATTGCTTCAAGTCCAAGTAGGCGTATTCTTGAAAGATTTTTTGGCGGATAAAACCGCCAACTAGAAAACTGCAATGGCATTAAATAAAAATTAAACACACCTTTTCCTTTCAATTGATTCAATAAATGCACAAGACACGTTTTTGCCGTGCATTCGTTGAACCCCTCAAATCGCATTTCTGCGAATTTCCGTGAGATTACTTGCGGAGCTTAAGTGGTTTAAATATAATTTTTATTAAACTGTGGCCTTTTGCAGCATCACCAACGTCTGAATTTACCTGCGTCTGCGTCAGTCCAAGCTGAGCCGCGAGTTCCGCTCTCTCGGGTAGCGCGAGGTACTGCGCCTTTTGAAACCTTCGTTGGAGAGCCGCAAGTTGGTAGCTGGAGTAAATGGTGCGAGGCTTGCGGATCTTCTTCGGTTTTCCGTTGACCATTCGGACCTCGGGTTCAGGTTCTTCTTTGACTGAAAAAATATCTGACATTAGAGTGCTTGAATATATACGGATGTTTCGTATGGATACACGCTGGTTTTTAGCCATTAATGTATTTTATGTACCTAAGCAGATATTTAATGTTCACATTTATCGTACATTTGTGTAGTACTGGATTGATTTTTAAAGTACCTTTTTAGTTTTCGGTTGTGTCTACGAAAATCAAATGGCCTTCCTCCATTTTTGCATTGAAGGTAAGCTTAAAAAACATAAATGCACGACGGGCATTCGGCGATTGTGTTAATTTTACATATCAGTGATTCGTTAACGGATTGTGACTGCAATAAGCATGAATGCGTCGGGGTGCAGTCGTAATCGATCATTTTTGGCCTGTTTTTAGCATAATAATTAGAAGAGGCTTTAGCAAAACCACACGACACTGAAACCATATTAATTAAACAATGATTTTTGTTACAGCGCGTATCAGAACATACTATGAAATTTACCGCAGATGAAATCTGAGATCACTGCAAAGTTTATACCTGACTCTATGTAACCGCAAAGTATAACAGCAGAGTGCGATCATGCTCAGTGTATTGCTCTTAGTGTATTTCATTAGTAGAATATAAAATCCCATTCTTAAAAATTCAGATGGACGGATTAATTCTATGCATACCTGAACGAGAAGCCATATTTATTGTCATTTAAACAACTACGGCTGCGGCTTCTTAGACATGTTTCGGTTAACTGCGCAGTAATAAGAAACTTGAAATATTTGGCCTATAATAGATTTCATTACGTCTGCTGCAAATAACAGTATCAAATAGTATAATATAATCAAGGTATCTCTTAGATTGTTAGTATGTGGTTTACATTTTTTTTTATTTCAAAACCAAACAAATTAAATATATGTAACTACATTTCAGGGTTATTCTGACGCAAATATTGTAAATAAATGCTCAAATTAGAAGATCCACCGCAAGTTTTAAAATAATATTTATCTTCGGTGATGTCCCCGGTTCCTTACGCTACTGGTATGTCTGAATCCTTTATAGAAGCTGAATTTCCTTAGCAGAAGGCTTAACCGAAAGTATGTTCTTAGCCACAGTAAATAATGTAAAGGAACTTAATATGCATTTCTTACTTTGAATCAACCTAGTCGTAAGCTGAGACATTTTATTGGTGCACTCAGACAATGTTTTAAGTTTACCCATGACTAACTGTAAAAAGGCGCCGAAATCAATTTAATACTTGCTGTTGGTGAAAGAGTCACGCACACTCGTGTCATGCTTGGTCATTGTATTATAAATGTTGTAATGTTTTAGGTAGCTACTGCAGTATTGCAAACAGGTAGATCGTCAGCCCGTACTGGAAAATGGATGGAAGAATGGATGGTTTGAATATAACAAGAACCGGATTAATTGATCTTTCTGCAGAAATAACTATATAGGTTTTTAATTATGGAGTGGAACTAATAAATGTCAGAGAAGTCCGTCCGGCTACGGCGTCCGAGGCTTTGTATCTTACCTATATCCTGTGGCGGTGACTGCAGCTCCCTGTTATAGTGTCCGTATTGCCGGTAGGAATTCGAGTAAGGGTATTCGGATTTGGTGGGATACGCTCCTGCACCCCCCATTCCGTTTAGATTGAATTGGTGATAGGAGTATGGGTTCATAGGCTGCGAATACGACTGAGTCTGGTAATACTCGTGTTGGCCGTGTGTTGTCTGTCCATTGTAGTAACCCATGTCTGTCGCCGAGGACTCGGGCAGCGTTGGAGAATCTTTGGATGCTGGATGGCAACTCATAGAACCTGGAAGATCTGTTAAAATGCTGGTGATCTTCTTCTCAAAAGTTGGTCCGCTCATTATGCGTCACCTCCCCTGGAAGCAGAACGTCCAAATCGCTGTGGAAATCGTGTGAAAGATAAATAAAAGTATATGCAGACGCAGTGTAGTACAAATCCTTAGAGAATCTCTTCTCGTCGAATTCTCTCGGCAGTACTGCACACACTATCGCAGCACCCAACCCAGTTAAACTCTTAATTATAGAGCAATGGGGGTGGATTCTCTGTTCCTATTGGCTCAAGAGAACTTTTTTTTCGTATTTTCCCCAAAGGCAAAACAGAACTCTACTCGTCTCTCCTCCCCTCCTCAGAGCCTCCACACACCGACATTTCTTGAGTAAAACTTAGTGGAAATATGAAAATATTCGCGCTTACCACTTACCTGTATATTTGACGGCTCGTTTGAACAATTTCCATAATATATATTCGCTGAGTTTTGAATTAGGTCAGTGAGTTTAACCTAGATAAACCGCTTTCTAAGAAATTATTTGTTTTATATAAGGAATAAACTCGAACAGTTCGTTCCATCACTGATCGTTAGCGGAAATCAAGTGGAAACTTGCACGTAAATATTTGTAAAGCATTTCATTTAACCGATCGTAAAATGATTAGGCTACGTAATATTACAAACACAAAAAGTTATAATTATTGAGCATCAAATAAAATACACCAAATGTTTGTTTTCGTTTGAACAATTTCCATAATATATATTCGCTGAGTTTTGAATTAGGTCAGTGAGTTTAACCTAGATAAACCGCTTTCTAAGAAATTATTTGTTTTATATAAGGAATAAACTCGAACAGTTCGTTCCATCACTGATCGTTAGCGGAAATCAAGTGGAAACTTGCACGTAAATATTTGTAAAGCATTTCATTTAACCGATCGTAAAATGATTAGGCTACGTAATATTACAAACACAAAAAGTTATAATTATTGAGCATCAAATAAAATACACCAAATGTTTGTTTTCAGTTCCAAAGTAAACACAAAGACTTAGGCCAAAAGCTTAGGTCAAAATCTATATTGATCCAGATACCATGTATTTTCTGGGCCACCCATTACCGCACGTGTATTTTGATGCAGAATCCATTTGGGCAGTGGGTGAAAGAGACTGATTTGATAAAAATCATTTCAAACATCGCCTTCGGGGATTCTTTTGTGTCTTGTCTTCACAGTAACTGCTAGGCGTGGTAGTTTTTTTTAACCGAAATCATTGACTGAAAGCAAAGAGTCAACATTAAAATGATCATTTGAGTTTTATTTTTTCAAAGATTACGGATACAGCCAAAAACGTATCCATTGGTTTAAATTCGACTGCACAGTAATCATTGTGTTATTAACAGGGCATCAACGTTAATTATTTTTCATACGTTCAAATACTTCTAGATGGTATTGTTCGAACAGACTTTTTAAATACGATGTTTTCTCTTAAGTTTACTGGCAATCGTAAAGTAATTCATATTGCATTTATCAGTTAAGCGCGAAAAAGTATAAGTAAATGGTCCATAAAACCGGTGGTCATAAACGCCTTGGTGTAGATTGATAACGCGTATAGCTAAGTGCTTTTCCCATAGAAATTAGATAATCACGGCACATTTCTCTCAAAAGCAATCAGTTAAGGAGCTTAATGATTCTTCAGCGGTCACTCACTGAGATCCTCTGCAGTTTTATGACTTAAAGTAAAGGAAGATTATAGCGCACACGTTAATACCCTATTATGATGAGTTGGTGGGGTCCGGGTTATTTGCTATTGCAAATATTATGAATAAAAAAGTTATCAGATATACTTCCTTGCAGACTAAAAGCAACTATCTATGTATACATACAGTAAAACACTATTCGGAAAGCGAGTTGCTTTTCATCTAGTAAAACACTACATAAGCCATGGTATAACAGCGGCCCCTTGTGTCTCAGAGAGAAAGATTTAAGAACGGGTCTAACCCATAGTCTTTATTCGTATATCCAAAGTTATCAGGAAAATTATTGATTATTATCATTGGCATAGGCCGACAGTAATTGTATGCTTTAGTCAGTGTAGGTTCCAAACTATTACCATGTACAACCAGAGGAAGAGTAAAAGAAAAAGGATTTGCGATTTTGCAGTGTGATGTTTTGCTGCCACCATGTGGTAGAAGCTACTCAGCTCTATTTCTGTCCCTTTCAATAAAAAGTTTATTTCTAAACTTGCAAGTACGACAAACTATTTTCCCCCGTTAATTTTAGGGAAAACAACGTCACAAACAAAAGCTAGTAACAATTTTAAAACCAATAGCATCAACAGAATTAAAATAACTTTAAGAGAAATGCATTGATTAAACCAAACAACAGAATGCAAAACTGTTGACCAGTATATTTTGCTTAGTATTTTGTTCATTTTGAATTTTGAGAACGTCATTATCATGATAAATGGGGATCATTTTAGAGCAATAAAATCAGAAATAATTAATCTGTTCATCAGGCTGCGCTGGCATGGTGGTGCAGTGGTTAGCACTGTTACCTCACACCTCTAGGACCCGGGTTCAAGTCTACAACTAGGTCACGTGTGTGTAGTTTGCATGTTCTCCCCATGTCGTCGTGGGGTTTCCTCCAGGTACTTCGGTTTCCCCCCACAGTTCAAAAACATGCTGAGGCTGATTAGAGTTACTAAATTGCCCGTAGGTGTGCATGTGTGAGTAAATGGTGTGTGAGTGTGCCCTGCGATGGGCTGGCCCCCCATCCTG
>JAODJX010000097.1:29961139-29976011 GCA_026776945.1 Isichthys henryi | reverse complement strand
GCCAAAATAAACCCCAGTTTACCCCGATTTCGACCTGTTTGCCTGTTCCCTGGACACCTACCCGCACGATCGCTGTTACGTTCCCCGCGATTGTGACAGAAACAAGTCATCAGATGAAATTTCTGAAGTTTTCTGAAACAATGTTGCTTTTCAAATTTCTGCTTTCCTTGCTCTGACTCATGAATACATAACTACCAAAACTATGCAATATATGAGCATGTTGAAACTGCCCAGAGGATGAACCGTGATTTGTGTAGGGTTACTGATGGGTTTGTTGTAGTAACCCTGTTGTGATTTTTCATAAATCAGGATAAGTGCATTTAATAATGGGAAAAAGTCATATCAATAGTCAACGTAAATCAGATATTTATTGCCAAAATGTGGAGCCACTATTTGGTTTTCATTTGTATGTAGTAAGTGGCTTGCATGGCAGTACAAGTTAGCTTTCATTTTCATCTTTTTGATCAAATGGAAGTAAGCCGCTGACTGTAGATGCCAAAATATTTTAACTGTCTAAATGCATTGTTTGGTCATCTATCTGACAGCGGCAGTTTATAAAGGGCTTGAATTATAGTGATCTACAGGCTGATAAGTGTATGTAGCTTTACTCATAAAATGAAGCCACAGGGTGGAGAATTGGCACAGTTTGCCCTAGAAAATAAGGGCATTCAACACTGACTCATAATGACTAGGAGCAGTTCAAAAATGGCTTCTGTGTCCATTTATTGAGAGCTCCAGAGAGCTGAATTTGCAGGGGACAGGGCATATAACAAGTGCCAGCTCTATGGCAACAGCACGATTCCGTCATCAAGGTACAGCCGACACTTGATTAGGATGTGCTTTGGGAAAAACGGTCCTGAAGGTTTTCACTGAAGCTAAATATATATAACTACACTTTCCTATCAGCTTCTCAGTAGATCAAGTCTTTCTCAGAAAAACAATTTTACTCATAGCTGCATTAAACAGGAAATTAAATTATATATTAAAAAAATGCTCCAGTGCATTATGAAATCTTGAATGTTTACAACCTTATTTCATAATTATATATTATATTTATAATATTCCAGCAATTCAAGCATCCATTATTCATTTTCCGCTACTTATTTTAGGTAAGCCTGAAATCGAATGAAAGATTTGGGTCTCTAATGGTTGTCCATTGCTGAGAGGGAGCCTGCGGGCTGGGTTCCTTTAAATGTTTTAAAAGTAAACAGCACGCCATAAACCCATTGATGTTTTATCACGCCATCAGATTGAACAATGACCTTGTGAGGTGAGCAGCAGAGAACACAGAGTCATAGAAAGGTGGAGGAGGAGCCAGTCCCGAAGGATGAAAAAGGGTCTATTATGGCCTGTGACTGTGATCTGAGAGCTCTCTGCCTGACCCTCACTCTCCACTGCTGCTGCAGCTGTACTTAAGCACTCACCAATAATGCCATTCCCGAGATCACATGTCCAGACTGGGAATTCTGAAGGCATCACTCCATCGCTTTAAAACCATAATACTTTAGTCACTGCTTTATAGTGGCCAAATGCAATAGGAATGACAGGATTAGAAGAGTTAAGAGCAAGAGGGGGAAATGGCAAGAGGTGCCCATCGCAAACCAAAGGGGACATCAATAAATTTCAGTAGAGAGACAGAAGGACAACCCTCTTAAAAGGACGCTGTAAGAAAACATGTGGTAAATAATAATTAGCATGTGCTATATAGTTCAGGTCAGGATGTATTAATTCCTTTGTCCTGAGGGAACGGAGGGTGGTGTTGGTTTACAGCAAATGCAGGGAAAAGCCGTAGCCCAGATTGAATGAACTTTGCACCTGTGTTGTAAAAGGAATGGTGTGTTATTCATTGCCCATATGTGCTTTGCAACTGTATGCACCTACAGTACGATTGGTATTGGCATTTTCTGTCCTTCAGGTACTCACAGGTATCACAAGTATCTATGGACATGTGCGTACATTTTCACCATGTCTCTAATGACTATGTTTCTGACCACCAGTACAGATGTACAAGCGGGCTTTAGTGCATGTGAGTTTTAACGTTAAATTAGGGTTAGGCTGAAAAGTGAAGGAAAACAGAAAAAAGAAAAACATTTAAAACTACGTTTATCCTCAGATAACCTGGATATTAAATAAAATAGCATTTTTCCTGCACTACTTTAATATGGACATGATAGGTCTTTAGTTTTCCTGCAAATTATGCAGACGCGTATGTCTGTACATGTACTGTATACGCTAGCACATTATATGCATACATAGCTATAACTTTTTGTGGGGCTCAGGTTGCATAAGCAGAGTGTATCATGTCCCAGAGACCTGATATTGCCGACGGAGGGAGGATGGTAACAGGCAGGCCTCACAGTTCTCAAAGCTTCACCACCATAGATCATGTAGCACATGCCGCAGAAGGTGGGTCACCCAGCTGGGCTTGTTTTGTCTGAGCATTCAAAGAAACACAATCACAGCCACTACTCCATTCTAGAGGTGGAAATTTCAGGTCCAGAAAGTACAAATCCGTACCAATATTTTGTTTCAACCAACCAGCTCAGTATTGAGTCTCAGTCACAGAGTACTCAAGTGGTTGGCTGAAACAAAACCTTGGTCTGGATTTGTACTTTCTGGAATGAAATTTCCACCTCTGTTCCATTCCAAAAACATCCTCATAGGGATATGTATAGCCTGTCAAGTTTGATTCTCTTTCACCCGTGAACCAGAAGATTTTAGTTTTTAATATGTGCATGTGTGCATACTGTGTTTGTGTGACGTTGAACAACTATTCTGGTAAATATGAAAAACAAGCTTTAATTCAACTAATGAAGTGACCTTGCTGGTTCCCCCATAGTTTCTCACTTTTTTAAGCAACAGCTCTTAATGAATCTTAAGCCTGCAAACAGAAATACTGAGATGGATTATGAGGCTAAATGGAAGCATCAATCAAGCAATTCAAGCGTGATGACTTTGCCTAACAAAGTCAAAACTTACCCCCCTTTGCTAGGATCAATAATTAATATGATAAAAGACTGGAACAAACATAAGTACTGCTTTTTGTGACAACCCCCTTGATCATTAGTGAAAGTAAATTAATGGTACGTGTTCCCATTCTCTTTCATGTTGAATGACCCATGGTGGAAATGGCTCTCCACCACAACAATGCTAAGATTAGCGGCATGTGACATTTTCAGCATATGAATATTCATGAACGGTCTCAACTGTATTACTGCTTGAAAGGGGTCAGAAGGAATCACTGGCAGAAAGGGGTCAGTATTGTACATGCCTAGAATAAAATACGTAATTTAGTCATTTTAGTAAAGTCATGTAGTGACAAGCCGATGACTAACATAGAGCTCACAATGTACTTCCTGTTTCCATTGCCTAAGTTCACTGGGAGTGGGGGGGCAAACAGGGGCATGAATGAGCTGATAAGTCAGACTGGCTGATTCAAGATTAGCCCAATACAGAAATCTATCTGCTGCCTGGCAAAATGCCACTTTACCAAACTGTGAATCTTAATCTCTTTGTTACGTTATAGTCACACAATTTTAAACAATTAATATTAAGGCAAAATAGACTGGAAAGTTATGAAAGTAACATATAGCATACATACTATAAGTAATTAAGTGATCATATTTTATTTTCAGATGCTTTTATAAGGAATGTGTCCGAACATTTCACAAGGGGAATGTGTTTAAACCGCAACAATTACATTTTAGGGCAGAACGATTACATTTAAACAGCCGAAAATAAACACTGTTATCTGGAATAATTCTTTAAACATGGGATTATTTGGAGTCTCTATGAATCTCAAAAGAAACATTCAAAGTGACTTTGATTTTTATTGACTTACTGGCAGCGATTGTCTGATGGAATATTGACTTTACTCCTTGGCACAGAGATGTTAAGAAACTAGTAGCTAGGTTTGTTGTATAAATAAAAATCATTCACGTGTTGTTTCCTCCTTCTAGGGTTGACTCATCCAGAGATGATTAGAGATGATAGGACGTATTTAGTCATTTTGCAGTTTGATTGATTTTGCCCTCCTCTTCCGGAGAAGGCCTTGTAGAGATGGACATGGATAGGCCTCGTCCTTTTCTTGTTTTCAAAATAAACAGTGAGGCCCTGTGATAAGCTACCACATAGCTTCTATTAGAATAGCAGTCACAAAATTGAGAAGAAGTATGTGCAGGAGATAAGGAGAAGGGACTTTGAAAAGGAAGAGGGATTCTTTATAAGTCATAGAAATGACATTGAGCCAGAGGGGTAACCCACGGAGCATCCATGGAGGATCAGTGTTGTAATGGTCTTCTAATAGATGTTTCCCTGAACAACTACATAGAGGTTTCAATTTCCTAGGGACTTCCAAGTGATGTCCGTTACAAAGTGACAGTGCAGGATGGACGAGAAGCCCCAACAGAAATGCACAAAAAGTTTAAATATATTTATAGTACCAGTCAAATGTTTGGACACCTACAAAGCGGAGATAGCGTGTCACATAACATGATCTTATTTTGTTTGGTTCTAACCTGTGATCGCCGCTTTGTGCATTTGGAGCCCTGAGTATCTTACATGTGGAGCCCTGACTTCACTGAGCTTTGTCATTTTGTTACTCCCTCCAGTAGTATAAGGTGTGCGCTTCGGTGACTTGAATTCAGGGACAGATGCCACCCGGCCAAATTCAATCCGGGGCTGCAGCCTCACAGCTCCAAGGCTGTGGGTTACATTCCCAGCCCAAGCTCTGCTCAGTTTCGTGTCTCTAATCTGCTTGTTATAAGCGTGATTCCTGTACCTCCTGCTCATTGGGACGCTACACTGGATAACTAGCTATGGAAAATGAATGAGTGCTACATCTGTAAAAGTTCATTGATGGCAGAGGAAATAGAGTAAGTTATGACTGTGGGCAGTGGTAACCTAATGGTTAGGGAGGTGGCCTAGTGATTGAAAGGTTGCTGATTGAAATTTCGAACTAGCAAGGTTCTGCTCCCCAGCTGCTGACCTGTCCACTGCATAGGACACATTTTGCTACGGTGTGTCAACAATGACAATTAATCACTCTTGCACGATCCAATAAACAAGTTTTTAAAAATGAATGATTCCTTTGATCATTCCCTTTTACAGTGTTTTCTGAATGCATGTCTAACAACTTAAAAGGTAAATTATATGATATAAAAACATCAGTAACACTTTACTTGAAGCTATCATCTATAATGCATTACAGATACTATCAGAAGGCATTGTAATGGTTGATATAAGAAATAATAAAAACTACAGCATCTTCTATTGACAGTTATAAGGCATTATAGTGTTGATTATAATACTTCATAAGCTCTTATGAACATATCTATAGTCCATTATAGATGAGAGCTTCAAAGAGCAGTCATAAAGCATAATAAACATGGCTGTAATGTGTTATGCCTTTTTTTATAAATATTTAAAACCATGTTTATAATGCTTTATATATGCATTACAGTGTTTTATTAATGTGTTTATTGATTCATATAGAAAGGGCATTGATAGAAGGTGTAACCAAAACATCAATATGCTTACTGAAAAAAATTCTGTAAAAAATAAAAATAAAAATTAGTCTACATACTGTTTACAAGGTGGCACAGTGACTCAGTCAGTAGCTACGAGACTTCACTCCTTCAGGGATGAAGCTTCTGTTCCTTGCTCTGACTCTCTGTGAGTCTGTATGTGTGTGTGTTTTTTCCTTAATCCAAAATAAGTGGCTTGGTGTCTCTGAAGTAGCCCATCGTGTGTGACAGTATGTGACTTGAAATAGCACATCCCAGGTATTATAGACCCTGTGCTTCCTGGGATAGTGTCCAGGCTACCCCGTGTCCTGTACTACACTCTCAGAAAAAAGGGTAAAATTTGTACCTTTGCTTGTCACTGGGACTGAATCCTCAGGGGTCTGCCAACTGTACCCTTAGCTGTAGGCAAGTGTACCTTTTAAGGTACAGAAATGCACTCTGAGGAACATTATGTACCATTGATGTACCTTTGGGATGCTCTTGTCCATGCCTGTGACTTAATAGGTACAATGACAAGGGTACTGCACCAGTGACAAGCAAAGGTACAGTTTTTTAACCCTTTTTTCTGAGAGTGTAGACCCTGTTCATACTGGGATTATTTCGAGACTCCCCAGTATCCTGTACTGGATAGGTGGTTAGTGAAGATGAGTGAGTGGATGGATTGTACAGCTCTGGATAAAATTAAGAAACCGCAGCATAATTTTCAGTTTCAGTCATTTCTCAATTTATGGGTATGCACCTGTATAAAATATACATTTTTTGCAAACTGCAGCCTGGCTCTTCTCTGTTTCTCATTAACGAAGGGCTTCTTCCTTGCTTTACTGGACTTCAGTCCTGGTTCTAGCAGCCTGATATGAACTGTCCTAGCAGTGCACTTCACACCTGCACTTAATGTTTCCCGTTCCTTTTGAAGGGCACTTGATGTCATCCTACGATTCATGAGACACTGTCAGATAAGTTAATGGTCATTTCTGTAATTAAAAAGTCGCTTCCGCCTTTTACCTGGCTAGTTTCTGGTCGTTCCCAGTGTCTCCTGTTTCACCTTATTCTTGTGTCCTGCTGTCTTAGAAACTTAGAAGCAGCCTGCCTCACAGTGTAGTCTTCTGCCAGAAGAACCAGAATTAAACCAGGATTTATAAATGCATATTTTTTGTACAAATACAGAGTGGATTTTTTTCCAGAGCTGTACATACGAAGGTGTATGCTTTTCTTTTTTGGACTGGTGACATTTCAATAATTTTTCTATGATAAAAACATCTTCATGATAATGGAATAATAAATAAAAAAATTAATGCACCTTCTTTACAGCCACGTTTTCACCTTGCCAGATGCCGTACCATTAATCGTACTACATGAACCAAGTGGGTGTGGAAGACTTACCGATAGGAAGGGCGGGGGCAGCGGTAACAGTGAGTTCTCAAGTTTGAAGGGACGTAGGGAGCCTTTCCGCGACAGGCAGACATCCAGCGCAGAGAGCGAACATGGCCTCGAAAGAAAAATGCCCGCTCCGCACGGATTTCTACCTCTTGCTGCTGGGCATATTTTCTTGTATTCTCACCTGTTTCGGATTTAATCTAGACGTTCGGTTCCCAGTTATAAAAGAGGGAAAGACGAAAGGTAGTTTCTTTGGGTTCTCCGTAGCGCTCCATAACCAAACAGAAGGCTCTAAAAAATATCTGTAAGTACCCTGACAGGTTACATTTCTTCCCACAGCATGTGAATATTGTTTCTGCTTTTGTACAGTAGCAGTCTTGGAGATCGTCTTTCCTTATATAACATATGATATGTGAATAGAGAGCGTGCAAACTTGCAGTCGCGTTGCTTGTACTTGCTGATGTTAAGAGGCGCTGTTACTGCGGCTCCGTCGCCTGCTTTAGTCGCACCCGCAAGCCGTGGCCACCTGATTTTGGTCTAAATTAGAGGCACCGAGGCGTCCATTGTGTGCAGTGTGACACTGTAATCTAATATGAAAGGCTCTTTTTAGAACAGCACTACCTGCCACCTGTCTTCGCCTACACCACAAAATAAACCTTCCATCTGCCAACGACGGCTGAAGTAAATAAAACCCTTGTAATATTCCAGAATTTCATTCCGATTTCATTCGTTCAGCAACATAAATTTTACTTTCATGTAAAAGTTAAAGTACGGGAATAGCCCTAATATTTTGTTCCTTGGGCAGCCATATCTTTGGTAATCATATTTAGAAATCACTGTAAACTGGAATAATGGGTGTAAAAAATGCTTTATTAGTTCCCAGGACTGCAGCAAATAACTGATCTACAGCCGACACTGAAGAATATTTTTTCATTAATGCCTTTGTCAGGAGTATTAAAGATTACGGCATATCCTGCCTCTCTCCTTCACCTCAAAGTGCATTAAAGTACATTTAAATTTAAACACTGACTTACATTTACGGAAGTCTTAGTGGAAGTATTGTTTCTGTTACTTATTTGTATCCAGTAAAGTCTTTTCAGCCGTATAATTAGTTAATTATAGATTTCCTAGTATTAAACTGAGCCTGTGTGCCTATCAATGTATATGTATTCTTTTATGTAACGTTTATTTATAGTGCTAAATTCATTATCTTTAAATGAATCATTTTTTGCCGATTAATTATGGCTTTATTGAATAAGGGCCTGAGGTATGGTAGCATAGAATAAGTACAAATAAGCCTGCATGCAGTAAGCTAAGGATGTTTATTAGTTGTTTAATTATTAGCGATCATTTATAATGGGCCAATCTGTGCTACTCAGAACATCATTTACAACCAGGACCGACAGTGTATTACGTTTTACTCGGTGTAATGAAACTGGGAACTGTATTCAGAATATGCCTAGAACAACCTGTATGTTAAAAATGTTGCAGCGAGCTAGGCGAGGCTATATTTTATGCCTTTCAGAATGATTTTGTGTGACATTTAATGCTATATGGATCGGAAAGCAAAGTAGGAATACGTTCAAATTAAATGGATTAGAGGGCTTGGCTAAGGGGATTTATTTTCACGTAAGTTCTGATGTTCAGACAGAAAGCGGGACATTTCGCCCTCTTCCCCAGTCACGTGGGATCGTATTAGAGGCAAAAAAGCCAATTTCCTTTGTATCGTGTTCATGCCGCAAACGGCGTACGGTTTTATTCTAGCAGATTGCTGGGTGTAAAGGCTTTTAATGTCATTGTTTGGACCTTTGGTATTATGGCCCCAGGTAAAACAGGTGATCTAGCAGGGCTCTGTGGTGAATGGCAGTAATTGTCTTGGATGGGGGTGCTTAGAAATCCTGGAAAAACTGCAAGATATAAAGTACAGGTGTAGGCTGAATTGGTGACTTTCTGCACTGTGGTGTTTCATTTGGTTGTTTTGTTAATGTCTTCACTGACATATACTTTCCTGTGCTTTTCAAAAAGGGGGGGGGGGGGGTGGATTACCAGTTTTAGCTGTTTTTTTTTCCTTTCATTTTTGGGGGATCTACCTAATAATGTGCAATTAAGTTGAGGCAGCTGAAATGCCTTCAGGTGGGATTTTGTGAGCAATAACATTGTAAGATGCTGTTTGGACTGAGATTGCAGGGGGTAGCCAAGGAAATTCCATGTGTTGGAGCAATATTCTCCTCCTCACTGCGCTTACACTGTTTAATTCCCTAGCATTTGTCCAAATTGAAGATGGTCATGCCTTTGACTGAGTGTGACAGTAAAACATGCTGATTAATTACACATGTGGCATGTCTCCCTAAGTGCAGGTGGTACAGTGGTTAAGAACATAGGCTCATTAACTGAAGAGTATCTTTGCTGTAGTGCCCTTGAGCAAAGTAACTGACAAATAATTGCCTCTATAAATAATAATCGATACTTTATTCATCTCTGCAGGGAAATTGTCTTTACGCCTCCCTCAACTTGCTCTTTGTAGTGTGAGCTGTCTGCCATGGGCATCCACCTGCCACGCGCTGCCTCACGAATATTGCTCTATGAATAGATTTTTTTAGAATGGTATTTGTTATAAATAATTTTTTAAAAAAGGTATTTGTCAGGCAACCAAACATAAAAGCAGCTAAACTCACCTTCTAAGCCAGGTTTGACGCCAGCTAAAGGCTGAGCATAGTCAGTTGTCATTGTGTGGCAGTACTGCTGAGTTACAGTAGACGGAATCGGTAATAAAAGCTAATTCTGCTCTGGCCTCCAGTAGCACTGGGCATCTAGCTGCATGGCTCTTTCGGTGCCAACTCCTTGTAGTGATTGCTAATTGGCTCTGAATCCTGCCTGGGTAGCTTTCTGTGCAGGAAGCACCGGTCAGTGGCTGACTGTGTCTCGGGCTTGTAGGGGGCCTGTCTGGTGGGACAGATGGCTGCCATCCAGCAACTGCAGTCCAAAAGCTGGGGGCGCACAGTCCCCGTAATGAGGCTGGATGGTGTGTAAGGGGCTCCTCACAATGTCCTCATTGCAGGCTGAGGACCCTGAGAATCTTTGCGTTGTGACAGGCTGGGAACAGCGTGCCACACGTTCATTGCCAGTGTTTTAAATTGCTAAATGATTATTTGATCTGAAAAACATGTTCTTACCATATTATTGGCTTTTATTGGTTCACGTCTAATTTAAAACATCTGTTGCTTCTTGCATTGTTTTTTGAGCATCAAAGGAGATTACGTGTGTCACTGTCAAACAAAATATTGTTTTTCTTGGTCTCCCTGTACTGTGGTCTATGTTTTACGGGTATCCCAACCCCATGTCTACATGGTTTCCCAGTCAGCTTATTTTCTCAGGACGCCATGATGTGGAGCATCCAAAGAATGCTGAACTGGGGTAGAGAGGGGGCTCTAATCTGCTCAAAACACGAAGGAAATATTTAATTGAAGACATCCTTAGAAACATCCGAGTCCCTTTTTCCACAGAAGGAAAAGGAGAGTTGGGACTGGATTCACAAATTTCATAAGCAATCAAAAACTAGTATGGGGTTTAGAAGCTTGAGATGAATGTTTGTCCGTCCACCTGCCTGGCTACACACCTGTAAGTTAAACACAGCAAAGGGAGTGTTGCATGCCGTAGTGCAGATAAGAGCTACCTACTGAAGTCTGGAATGTTGCGGAGCCCTTAGGCAGCTAAGTGCATTTACTTCACTAGTCCCCTATGTGCTTGCCTCCTTTCCTGTGCCCTCCCCCACAGTCTGGTTCAGGCTATGCCTGAGCTTAGCCCTTCTGCTTATTCCATGGTGATGGCTTATGTTCGCACTCTGATTGGCCAGTCCAGTCTCACTGACCTTAAGGAATCCTTGGAATGCTTGGCCCTTCGCTGCGTGCATTGCCTGCCGAGTGGCAGGTTGGGACAGGCCTGGTGATGGACGCAGGTAGTGCAGAAAGCCAGTGCTTGGTATCTGAGACGTGTGGTAGGCCTTTAAGCGGGTCTGTCTGACAGGCCTGAATTTGGGCACGGAGGTGGGCTTATTTAATAGGTTTTTGGCTCTGTGAAGGTCAATCGGTAGCGTTACCCCTGTCCCAAACACATTCAGTTAATTATCTGTTGCCCACTGCTCCTTGTTGTCCATGATTTACAGCTATCAGACTGCAGTTATTTCTTTCCATACTACTCTTTTTATTAGCATATGCTAATTACTTTCTTAACGGTACAACAGTTTGCACCTCACAATCTACTGCTCTGTTTTTTTTGGACTATAGCATTTAAAATACCTTTTGTCTTCAAGTTATATAAACCCCTGAAGCCTGTCATGAATGGGTATCCCGACAGGGTGTCCCCTGTCCTATAATGGACTGGCATCCCATCCAGGGTGTCCCCTGCCCTGTGCCCCGTGATGGACTGGCATCCTGTCAGGGTGTCCCCTGTCCTGTAATGGACTGGCATCCCATCCAGGGTGTCCCCTGTCCTGTGCCCCGTGATGGACTGGCATCCCATCCAGGGTGTCCCCTGCCCTGTGCCCCGTGATGGACTGGCATCCCGTCAGGGTGTCCCCTGCCCTGTGCCCCGTGATGGACTGGCATCTCATCCTGGGTGTCACCCTGCATTGTTCCCTGTGCTGTCTGGCATGTGATCTAGAAAATATCCTCCCTTTGTGACCCTCTGATTCATACAGTATATATGTGTATTATTGGACAGGTTACATCTATTCTATTTATATTATAGTTAGCAATTTTATGAGAAAGATTATGAACAGAGTGCTGTAGCATATTGTATATCTTCCCTGTATCTCTTTTGGCTAAGCTACTTCTCCCAGTTTTCACTCTGCTTATTTTAGTACTCTTTCCAGTTATTCTCCATCGTCTAAAATAGTCAAATAATCTCTTTTATGTTCTATCTTGCTCTGCCGTTTCATGGGATGAAATCTAACCAGAGTTTGGTCCTGTCAGTGTTTCTGGCAAAGCTTGGGCTGTCGAAGTGGCTCAGCACAGGAACTACAGTGTGGAGACGGCAACAGTGACACCATACAGACAGCTAATAATCGGCCTGTAATCCATTAGTGTCTTCAGGCGAACAGAAAATGCTCTAAGTGCTAAATTTGGCACTTTCATGTCCCCGTGAGAATGTCCTGCCTAGAGTTGGAGGGTATATAGACTTTTTGTAGTATATCATTATATTTTCTAAAGTGGTATATACTCATCCTACCTCTGTATATTAATATACTTTTACCGTGTGTTAAAATTGAGACTGTCAATGTTAACGTTAATTTTTAAATCATAACACCTTATTATTTTTTAATGAATGGAGGAATAGCATGAGATATAGGACGAGACAATACAGTTTATTGATATACTCTGCCTGGCCAAAAAAAGGTCACCGCTTGAAATCAGCAGGTACTTCAAAGCCAGTGATAGCATCTTTATTAAAGCTTAGCAACGTTATGCAGCGATAAGGTGAAGTCAGCCGAACCCCTTGAATCTACTGAATGTCCAGGTTATCCCATCGATGGATTTTTTCCTTACCTAAAGGCATGGATATATTCCTGGGATGAATATAGGGCTTGAACTGTCAAAGTGTGGTTTAGGGAGCTCAAGGAATCATTTTCACACATGAGTTGGGCAGCACAAGAGTTTTGACCTTTAATGCAAATGGAATCCCCACTGAAAGTCTTTGAGATGCGCTGAAGAAGACTTTACGGAGTGGTTCAACTCACCTATCATGAATAGAAGATCTTGATGAGAAGTTAATGCAAATCTTGCTGGAAAAAAATGTTGAGAAACACATGGAAATAATGCATTAATGAATGTGCACCACAATCGCAGTTATAGGCAGTTCAACAAAATGTTAAACTGTGCGGATTTTTTTTTGGCCACGCAGTGTACCTTTATTGTGCGTTAAAATAGTATGAGCAGAGCTTTCTAAAGCTTTTCGATAATATTCCTTCCTGGGTGCAAACAACCCAAGAGCGTCAGTCGTAACGCACAGAGTCCCAGGATTTACAGCTCAAATAAAAACATTCCCTTAACTTTTCATGGGGAATCTCATGGAGGGGAAAGTCGATTGAACATTGTTTAATGGTTCATTTCATAAAAAAAAAAAATGACAGATAAAAATATCTTAGATTGAAATCTTTGTTTTATTTTATTGAAGTTAACGTTAAAACGAAGATCTGCATTTTCAATGGTTGTCAGACTTCTGTGTTTGGAGGTGTTTGCCAAATCGGTTTTAGATTTTGATTGACCAGTTTTCAGATAAAAAGAGACTCTTGGTAGACATAGTGTAGTGGAGTTACACTTTGAAGTCGTAGCTGCTCTATTTGACTGATGCAACACTGATATAGGCAAAATGTATTTTTATCTTTGTTTGCAGACTTAAATTTCTGTACCTAATAGTTTGCATTTCATTTTGTTTGCAACATCTCACATGTGTCTTTGACTGACAAGCTGAACATTTCATCCACTCCCTAGAAAATACCGAGATGTACATCATGTGTCGCTATTCTGCCTAAGAATGCTGAGATATGGTCCATGACACCCTGCCCTAGTCCCACTCCAGTATCTTCCCATTGGCCTAGACTGGCTGATTCCAGTGGGTTAGAGATACTCTCTGAGATCCCACAGCCGACTGTCCTGTGCTGCCTGATCAGGACGGGCAGTCAGTAGATGGCTGGATAGATAGATGGATGGATGGAAGTTTTCTAATAGCTTTTGATTGTCGTCCCCAGATCAGCTTGGGGTTGTAATTGTGGTTTTGGAATCCGTTCTGCAGCTTGCATTTAACCTTTCTTCTCTGGCATCCTCTCAGACATGAAAGTTGCGGAGAAATGAGAGAGATGAGAAAATGACATTTGTTCCATATTAAGGCTAAACGTCTGAGAAAACCACTCTGGTCTCCAGTGAATTTTCTAAGTGTTTGTTGTTATGCTTTGAAACTGTGATGCCATGCGGGCAGTCCGGTGATCATACTGTGTTTATATTGCCATCCATTTATATTCTGTAATGATACAGGGGCACAATGAGCTGGGGGCGAGGGACGGTATTCCAGGAAGCACAGGTCAGATGACAGTTGTCTGTCAAAAGGAATTTACTACCTGTAATAACTGAGGAGGGGCGGCATGGTGGTGCACTGGTTAGCACTTCTGCCTCACACCTCTGGGACCCGGGTTCGAGTCTCCACCTGGGTCACACGTGGGTGGAGTTTGCATGTTCTCCCCATGTCATCGTGGGGTTTCCTCCGGGTACTCCAGTTTCCCCCCACAGTCCAAAAACAAAGCGGTTTGGAAAATGGATGGATGGAATAACTAAGGAACTAAGAGGCCTCCTGCATAGTCTGGTACATTACGGTGTCATGAATGTATTTCATGCAAAGCCATGAGATCTTTTACGCTGCCACTGACAGAATGACGCATAGCTGCACTTTCGAGTCCTTTACCATTTTCATTCTTTGCATTAAAGTAATCTGGTTCCGTGGTTTCATCTGTCGTTTACTCTTAAAGAAAATGAAGTAGTATCAAAATGAAGACGTAATAGTGAGAAGAAGTGCTTGAAATGTGGAACTTCTAATTTATCTTAAAAAAATCAGTATTTGTTTTTGCCGACTTTCCTCTAAAACAGTTGTAATCCTTGGTCATTGATCTTTACTTTAATGTCATAATTGTATCTGTAGATCAGTAAGTTCTGGTCAGGGACTTAAACTAACCCTTTTTCTCCTTTTTGTAAATTCCCTTTGCATTTCCCATCTAGTGCCTTCAGTTAATGTCCTTAAAAGATATTGCTTTTAACTAATTAATTTCTTCTACCAAATTTTTTTCTGACTCAAATAAGCATGTCCAGATCTGTTTGCATCAGCTTCCATCCATCCATCCATTTTCCAAAGTGCTTATCCTACTGGGTCGCGGGGGGTCCGGAGCCTATCCCGGAAGCAATGGGCACGAGGCAGGGAACAACCCTGGA
>JAODJX010000097.1:29945838-29957174 GCA_026776945.1 Isichthys henryi | reverse complement strand
AGCTGTCTGGTGCAACCATAACAACCTGGAGCTCAACACGCTCAAAACAGTAGAGATGATAGTAGACTTCAGGAACAGCCCCCCTGCTGTCCCCCCGCTCGCCCTCCGCGCTCCCCCCTCTGTCCCGGCCCGCGCGTCCTCCGAGCTCCTCCCCCCTCGCCCTCAATCCCCCCTTCCCTCCCTCTCTCCCCCCCAAGCTCTCAACATCTGTGGAATCTCACATACTGCCTTTGACTCAGTGATCCCAACCGCAGCGTCTCCCCCTCCCCCCATTTTTTTTTTTTTTAGAGGTAATTGCATTAATCAATAAGAGGAAGAGCTACAGTTCACAAGGATGTCTGGTCCCGTTCCTTAGAGAACTGGATTAATTGGTGATGTTGTCCATGAGGAAGCTTCCATGCTGTAATATATCTGATTAGCAGTTCTGAGCGGAAGGTCAGCTCTCTTTTCTCCTCACTCCTAGGCTTTGGGCGGGAAATTTTGAGTAATGGTAACATGTCTTTTTGAGTTGACTTCTTTCTTCTCCACACGAGCTAAGCCTCCCATGTGGGCCTGTGGCAGATGCGGTTATATTTACTGCAATGTGTCTCCTGTAGATATTGGTGACTCCTCTGAGTTGCCAGTGCCAACAGGATCCGTGGCACTAAAACCATCTCTCTGCTGTCTAAACACCCCAAGTGCCTGACACAGGCTTTCTCCAAGAATGCAATAGCGTTTTTTTTTTTCTCCAGTCCTTTTTCTACTGAATATATTTTCCGTAAAACCCTCAGAATTCATTTGCATATAGCTTTGTTTTTTTGTTGCGAGTTGAATTGATTGTCCCTGACTTCATTTTGGCAGCATCTTGGTACATATTGAAATTATACACCTTTTGTTAATGTATAATGTAATAATGGGCATTGCGTTTCTCACTCCTGGGGCGGATGACACCTGGTAATAAAGCATATACCTCCAGGCCGCAAAATAGTCTGTCTTGCTCAGGTGACGTAACCCTGCTTTTAGTGTGCATTCTCCCTGCTTCTGGTATTTCACTGCCTCGGGACTGGGAATTGAAACATCGCTTCCACTTAGAACAAGTTGTTTGCCAATAACTCACTGAATCGTCTTTGCTTGTACTATATTTTTGAACATTGCTCACCATGCAGTCGGAGAGATGAGCAGCATGGACGTTGAATGAGGGCGTGGTTCTGTGCCCCAGAAGAACAAGCAAACACAAGAGTAAACACACTAAGTAGACATTGGAGCTTTGTGAGAGCTGGAATCTGCAGGCTTTCTGTCTGCTGTCATCAGGTTCAGACATGCAGATGCTCCTTCACCCTTCGTTTGACATCCCCGCTACACATTCCTTCCATGCCAAATCTGATTTGAAGTCACATGACTCCCTGAGGAAAGAGCAGGCATGCGGGTTTGAGGTGGTGTGTGGGTGCTGAGATTAGGCTCATCTGAAGGCAGTAAATTGTTTCTTTTATCCTTTTTCTACTTCTCACCTTACTGAGTGTCAGATTTATTGTCTTCATTCTCAGTCTCTCTCTCTCTCTCCCTCTCTCTCGGTTTTTAACAGCCGGCCATTATTGTCAGCAAAACCCTCTTGTTCTGTTATCAGTTGCACACATGTGCAAAACAACAAAGAAGAGCAGATAAACACAAAGACACTCTGTTCTCTGACACCGGAATATGGTGGCCTGCTATGTCATAACTGGTCGGCCTTCTGAGCGCAAAATTTGCATAAAAATTACCACAAAACTTTCGCGTTCTCGAAATGTCCCACACTCAAGTTCTAATCTTCGTGTTCATCTTGTCACCGTTTACCAGGACGTCTGAAATATTGCTCCCAAGCTTTGGTCTGTGGCGGATTTTTACCTTTATTGTGTTGATTGTGACAGTAACAGGCAATGTTGTGATTCTCCAGGCTTCTGACCGGCGCACCGAAGGAGAAAGCCCTACCAAAGCTGAAGGTGAATGAGACAGGCGCTGTCTATTCCTGCCCGATCACCACGGAAACCTCTGATTGCACGAGGATGGATCTGGTAAGCTCAGGTAGGCGACCTCTCTTTGATTTCTTTCCCATTTCTGTCCTCTGTTGGGTAAGAATGTATTAGGAAGCCAAAATGGACCTGTTAACTAAAGTGTAAATCAAAAGTAATGTATAATCTGCTGTTTTTTAAACATTATTTTTTTTTTTTTTATGTAGTTTGGTTGTTCCATAAACTCAAGTTGCAATTACATACTGTACTTTTGCATAAAATTTCATAAAATGTTACAGCATAAAATACAAAGTTTCAGTGGTTTTTTTATATTTGCTAATTTGGTTTCAGCAAGCTAAGTAACATATTTAACAATGTAGTAAAGATGTCATACTACAACAGATTTATGACCCCGCTAAACTGGATTAAACTGTACCTGCTAACCTGCTGTATAAGGTCAGTGATATGCTGTGCAGTAAGGCTGTGAAAGATGAAGTGGTCAGAGGTTAAGAGCAGGGGCTTCTGCTTTCTCACACAGCTCATATTTCTGTTTGTACTTTGTAAATGTACTGCTTTGCAAAGCAAAAACAAAGCTCAACAGCCTAAATTGACAGCTCAGAACAGTACTTCTGAAGGACATCTGTGCGTTGTCTGTAAATGCTTATCCCAGTTCAGGGGCATAGTGAGCATGGAGGCGGTCCCTGCAAGTACAGGACACAAGAAAGGGGACACCTTCGATGGGACTGCAGTGCACACACTTGCTGTCGTGAATTAAGGTCAATTTAGAGTCATTAATTCAGTTTATGGAGGAAACATACACAAACACAGGGAGAACTCCAACACACAGAGCCAGGGACTGGACTCAAACCCATGTGACATGTGATAATAGTGAGTGAATAATGGTCACCACTTACACACCATATCCCCGTTCACGAGCATCCGTAAAGTTACAAGCATTGAAGTTTAATGTTGCTCTTTACATGGACTATCACACCATGAAGGAAGGTGTGATGAGGAAGGATGTTGCCTCTAGTTAATGCTGCGATCCCCTTAGCTAACAGATTTGATTGTGCACTTCCAAAATCTCCAGCATGCAGCGGTTTGCTGAGGATCCATCCAGAGGATGATGTAAATGCAGTTTAGCAAAATGTGAATGTTGTGAATGCCAGTACTCGTTCTACACAGAGACATTATCCTCATAGGTAGTCACTGGATCAGGAGCACGGCGAGACATTTACAGTGCTTCCCCTGGAGGGTGTCCATTTCTCAGGCTGTAATCTGCTGCTTCCCATGGCTGTCTAGCACTAATACGTTTTCCTGTTGTACTGAAACTTGTTAAGGACGTCATCAGAAACCCATATGCTCTGACGCTGAGAGCTTATAAGCCACTCACACAAGTTACAAGATGTAGAATTGTCACCCTTCTCCATTTTATGAGCTAATACGTGCTTTTTGTATGTGTTTAAAATCTCTTATATGTCTTATTCATTCTTCCATATTTCTGCTTTAAGTATTATTTCCACGGAAATCAAAGTCACAGGTGTCACTAGTTTTCTAAATCTAAGTAATAAAGATGTTATTACTGTTGGCCGTCAAATTTCAGTATTGCTGTATGTGCATGGCAACCAATTCCAAACATATGAATAATGTTCTCCTAACTAGCTTGAGAACGATGTGACTAAGGTTCAATTGGTACAGCATTGCTAGGATGGTAAGGGCAGTTTAAGTTTTTCTGAATCCATAGTGCTCTTATTAAAAAAACCCTCTGGTCACTGCTAATGTAGCCAGGGACTCCAGTGTGTACAGCAGTATGTACAGCAGTGAATACAGCAGTGTGTACAGCAGTGCTTATAGCAGTGAATACAGCAGTGTGTACAGCAGTGTATACAGCCGTGTGTACAGCAGTGTGTACAGCAATAGGTACAGCAGTGCGTATAGCAGTATGTACAGCACTGTGTACAGCAGTGTGTATAGCAGTGAATACTGCAGTGTGTACAGCAGTTTGTACAGCAGTATGTACAGCAGTATGTACAGCAGTGAATACTGCAGTGTGTACAGTAGTGTATACAGCAGTGTGTACAGCAGTGTATACAGCATTGAGTACAGCAGTGTGTACAGCAGTGAATACAACAGTGTGTACAGCAGTGTGTACAGCAGTGTATACAGCAGTGTGTATGGCAGTGTTTACAGCCATGTGTACAGCAGTATGTACAGCACTGTGTACAGCAGTGTGTATAGCAGTGAATACAGCAGTGTGTACAGCAGTGTATACAGCATTGAGTACAGCAGTGTGTACAGCAGTGTATACAGCATTGAGTACAGCAGTGTTTACAGCAGTGAATACAGCAGTGTGTACAGCAGTGAATACAGCAGTGTGTACAGCAGTGTATACAGCATTGAGTACAGCAGTGTTTACAGCAGTGAATACAGCAGTGTGTTTGGCAGTGTTTACAGCCATGTGTACAGCAGTATGTACAGCACTGTGTACAGCCATGTGTACAGCAGTATGTACAGCCATGTGTACAGCCATGTGTACAGCAGTATGTACAGCCATGTGTACAGCAGTATGTACAGCACTGTGTACAGCAGTATGTACAGCCATGTGTACAGCAGTATGTACAGCACTGTGTACAGCAGTATGTACAGCAGTATATGCAATTAGTGTATAGCCCTGTGTCTCTTTCCTATCTCTGATCAGTAACACCAACATGCCGTCTGCACCTTCTGCTGTCTGACACCATTTTTCAGCAAGTGGTGCTTCTCAGCTGCAGATACAGCCTGCCGATTTCTCTATAAACTCCATCCATTTGGTATCTTTGCTTCACTTAGTTTTGGTGGTGCTGATTCTGTCATGATGGATAGACTCCCACTGGCCATGTGAATTTCTCTTTCCCATACAGTTAGAAGCCATTGGTTTCGGTCGTTTTTATGCCAGCTTATGGACAGTCTGCATAGACAAATATTATGCTGGTGCTCTTTATTCCTCGATGACTCATCAAAATCGTCATGATAATCTCACTGTAGAATCTTTTCCTGAGTACTGATTTTTCAGTTATAAATTCTACCATGCCATCGGTCTGCTTCATTTATGCAAAACATGGATTTGTCACATTTTCATACACTTCATGACAAGATTTAAAGCCTTTATTTAAGTGTTTTAGGTTTTGCCTTTGTCTCCTTTAGCATCCAATCAAAACGGATGGGAAAATGCAAGATATTTACTTTTTTTGTATGTATAACCATTCTGAGAAGTTTTCCTATTCATTATATCTGGTTTCCCCAGAGGCGACTCGCTGGCCAAATCTAGCCCATGATAGGCAAATGTTTGGCCCATGCAAGCTGCAAAAATCTAGGAAAATTATGCGACCAATTTGCCCCCACTCTCCCCACCCCAAACAATATTGGGGGCAGTGGCTCTTGGCTTTGTGTCCTTGATATAAATTGGCCCCTGGGGAGAAAAAATTGGGGACCCCTGCTTCAGGCTAAGCTGGCCTATGGGAGGCATCATGATGGAGAGACACTTTAAAGGCTCAGCATTACATGAACATTAAAAACGTGAAGAAAAAATCAAGAATGAAAGATTTGAATGTGTAGAAAAGCAAGACCGTGGTTCAAATCGTCATTGAGGAAAGCAGAGTATCCAGGCTCAGTGAGAGAATTTGTCTTCTCTCTGTGTTCATCATGGTTCCCGCCTCGGTAAACCAGTTTGCTGCTACAGTCTAGAACCATGCAGTTCAGTGAATTGGTAACTATAAATAATGCTTAGTCTGTTCCCTGTTCTTGTTTAGGCACCTGTGTAACATTGATACACGGCACATGTGAAAGAATTTTGCTTCCCCATTCTGTTTGACTCCTTATAGCTAGCTTGTTTAGGCACCTGTGTAACATTGATACACGGCGCATGTGTAAGAATTTTGCTTCCTCATTCTGTTTGACTACTTACAGCTAGCTCGACAGAGATGGTGGAAGGCATGTGGCTCGGCGTCGCCATAGCCAGTCAGAGCGCGGAGGCAGGGGGCCACGTGCTGGTCAGTATCCGTGCTCTCTGTGCGTGCATCACAGAGCCCTAATGCTCCATCTGCTGACACCTTATTTGGAAAGCCCACCTACAGAGGGTTCACAGTCTTTGTAATACCTTCTTCATACATTTTCATGCGATACTTTATACTGCATTATGAATGTTGTCCTATAGTCAATTATAGACGAGAGCTTTTACGCATTTATAATGCATAATAAACATGATGTAATATGCTATGCCTTATAAATATTTATAGCCATGTTCTTAATGCTTTATGAATGCATTATAATGCATTATGAATATGTTCATACATTCTTGCAGACATGGCATTCATAAAAATTATAACCAAAACTTCTAATATATGAATGAATTATACTGTGTAAAATGACTAAAAGGCCTAAAGTTACATTTGCTGCTTATGGTATTTCACAGTTTACTTGTGTTTCCCTGTAATTCCCATCAGATTATTAATTTGAGTCACTGATGAAAAGCATCATATTATAAAAGGTTTATTAGCCCAACAGAAATCAGTATGCTAGACTATAGGTATGATTTTTGTGTCCTTCACACACTCCGAGCAGCCTGTGTTTTTACGTGACAGGAAATATCTGGGTAAGCACATGTCTGGTGATGATGTTTGCAGGCCTGTGGTCACCGCTATATCAGCTTGCTAAAGGGAGCCTCGGACCAGTTCCGTATGATTGGCAAGTGCTACGTGCGGGGAAACGACTTGACCTTTAACCCACACGACGAGTGGCAGTCCTACAGTTACGAGGGCTGCAACCCCAACTTTTACATGGAGGAGGAGGGCTTGTGCAATATGGGCATCTCAGCCGGCATAACGACAACGGACGTCTTCACTGGGTCTCCAGGCAGCTATTACTGGCAAGGTGGTGCAAATTGACATGGCAAGTGGTGCTTCATTTTGGGCTGCTTCCTGGAGCCCTGGATCCAAATGTTTGTTGTCTTTGTTCTTTCCTCCGTCAGGCAACGTCCATGTCACATGGAGGGATCCTACTCCTGGAAACTCCTGGGATTACATTAATAGAAATATGGACAAAATGGGCAAGCACTACAGCTACATAGGTAGGGTGCTAGCGCCTACTGTATGTTAATGTCACGTACGTCACGATTCATGCTTTTTCATAAGGGCTGTACTGTTGGCTGCAGTTCAAGACTCCTTCCTTGGAAGTTTTGCAATTAGTAAATTCTGATAGCAGGAATGAAAGATATTTTTATTTAATTTCTCTTTAGTGTCTGTTCCATGGGGGTGGCATGGTGGTGCAGTGGATTACACTGTTGACTCACACCCCTGGGTCTGGGATTCACTGCCAGGGTTCTATGTGTGCAACCTAAGGCCTAAGAATGTATACCACCCACAGAATTATTGTTATTAAATAGCAGTTGGAGTTGTGCTGTTTTCAGGCATCATTCACTAGCACCATAAGAATTGTATTGTTTTGCTGTATATTTTCTTGTGTCTGTGCATTTGTTTGAGTGTTGTACAGTCGTAGTGTAATTGTGTTTTTTCTATTCCACTTATAGAGTTGTAACACAATCACACACTGTATTGCTATGTAGTGGAATGCATTTCCACCTGTCTTCTGAGTTGTGCGGAAAGGAAAGCGAAATACACTATATCGACAAAAGTGCTGGGACACACCTCTTAATAATTGAATTCAGGTGTTTCATTCAGACCCATTGCCAGAGGTGTATAAAATTAAGAACCTAACCATGTAGTCAGGTTTACAAACATTTGTGAAAGAATGTGTCATTCTAAAGAGCTCGGTGAATTCAAGCATGGTGCTGTCATAGGGTGCCACCTTTGCAATTAGTCAGTTTGTGAAATTTTTTCCCTGATAGATATTCCATAGTTAACTGTAAATTGTATTTTTTCAAAGTGGAAGTGTTTAGGAGCAGCACACTCAGTCATGAAGTGGTATACCGCGTACAGTAACAGAGCGGGGTCACCGACTGAGGTGGCACATAGTGTGTAGAAGTTATTCTGTTGGCTGAATAATCGCAGAGTTTCAAACTTACTCCGACATTAACCCCAACACAAAAACTGTGTGCATCACTGCTTCATGGAAGGGGCTTCCATGGCCAAGCAGCTGCATGCAAACATCACATAACCAAGAGCAATATTAAGAGTGTCAGATGGAGTGGTGTAATGCACACCACCACTGGATTCTGGAACAGTGGAAACGTGTTTTGTGGATAAAAAGTGTTGTGTGTGTTGTAGTCACATTGTGTTGTATTGTATTGTTCATGTTTATGTGTATGTGGATTTGCATGTGTTATACAGTCACACCAACTGACATCTATTGCCTGTCACAGGTTATTCTGTGCTGGAGGGGCAGAAGGTGCTCAGCAAGAATAACTACACAGTGGTGACAGGGGCTCCTCGCTACGAACACAAAGGCTCTGTCTTTCTGGTATCGAGTGATAATAATAAGCTCCCTGTTAAACACGTCCTGAATGGAGAGCAGGTGGGCTCCTACTTCGGAAACAGTATCGCCGTCGCCGATCTCAATAACAACGAGTAAGTATATGTCTCTCCTTCATGCACTGGGTCTTGTGCTGTGATATTCCTGAGGGAGTCACAAAATCAAAAGTACAACTTCAAAATGGACCTGAGTGATTTCTGCTTCTGGGTTCGTCCTGCTCCCTTCTTCCTGTGTTGGAGACTTTTCAGGTGCTCATACTGTAGTTTGAACTGCGGTGAAGCATAGATCGCTAAATGAATGCAGAAAACCGAAGAAAAGTACATGTCTTATACTATTCATCTTCAGAGCTCAGCAAGATGACCCAGTTTAAAGCCAGCAAAGTGATCAACCTGGCTGGATTTATTGGATGATTGGATGATTTTCTTACCAAATACATCGGTAGGCATTAGGCTTATCATCAGTTGTTATGGTAATGTAAGAGATCACAGAGACCTAGTACTGTGCTTTTACTCTACCTCAAGCCGCTTGAAAAACAAAGCATGCCATTACGTCATAATCTTTTTTCTCTGTTTATTTAAACTGGGGAGTGTCTTTATTAAAAAAAAAAATCCTCTCTTGTTCTTCTCACCAAATGCACTGTACCAAATCCATTTGTGTTTCAAACACGGCAGAAACCAAGAGAAATTAGTTGTCTGTTATACTCATAACTAACTAAAAAATACTTTGGCTATCTAAGCTTACAGTTATTCTGCCTTGATTCTGGACTGGATGAAAGATGCCTTGCTGCTAATTGCTATCTGTAGCCTTCTCCTAAATGTCACTCCGGGTTTTAAGAACAGGTGCACACAGGTGACACACAACAGACCAGCAATGCATCACAGGCAAAAACACGAGTGTCTTTCAGTCACAAATACCTGTGTTTAACCAGAATTTGCTTACAGCAGGTTTAAGCATTAATCACTTCAATACTCAAAAATGTGACACAAAATAAAAAATATATCAGGAATGTAATCGATCGTGAAGTACTGTCACTGCTACAAATGAACTAAAATAGAGACTCAGTGAAAGACCGGTGAACCTCTGTCTTTGTGTGTTCTGCAAAACAGTTGGAATGATTTGATCGTGGGGGCCCCGTTTTACTTTGACCGCAAGAAGGAGGAGGGTGGGGCGGTCTATGTCTACATGAACGAGAACGGCTCCTTCCAGGAGACGGCTAGCATTGTGCTGTGTGGATCCGCGGGTTCAGGATTCGGCATGGCTGTCGCCGCCATTGGGGACATCAACCAGGACGGCTTTCCAGGTAAAGACACGGCCGACGTCAGAAAAGAACGTAAACAAACCCCCGAAACACTGACTTGAAAGATGTCAAAGGCTAACTAAATCTGTCAGGATGGTGATAATCGAACAGGCACAAATGTAGATGTCTTTGTGTTCCCACACTCTTCACTTACATGTATCGTATGTCTCTACCCATCATCTATAACACTTTTCCTGTATAGAGTCCTCGTGTTTTGTGCAGTTTTACAATTTTGTTGATCTTATCAGGTTTTATATTGGGAAAGAACATGACAATAAGAAAGTGGCTGATGACAACCGTTACTTTCTCCCATTGTTACTACATACAAATCTGTATTAATATCTACATTCTTGATTGTAAAGCTGTATTAATCAACAGAAAGATGGCTGATAATGAGAGGAATCTTCTGCTACCAGGCAACTTTCCCTCCTCCAGCCCTTGTTGTTTCACTGCTAATGAAACTCCAACAAGTCAGGCTGTGGGCTAATTCCATAACTCCCCTGCCTTTCACTATATCACCAGTACTACTCTTCTGCCACCTAGTGGCACCATGCAGAACCATGCGGTGTATGGACCATGTTTAAAACCATATTTTTAACCAAGGAATTTAATGATCTTAGTAGTTTCAAAAGCCTAACCTTTTTTTCAGCTGGTTTCTCAGCTCATATCACATATGGCTTCTCTTTAGAAATCTGCAGCAGCTGAAATTGCATTTGATGGTTCCTTTCAATTAATTTCAATCCACCAACGCAAAAATTCATTTTGTCAATTCACTTTACACAAGTGTACGATGAAGGGAAAGGTTTTTACATGTGGTCACGGTACTGCGTATTACAGCATGTGACAATGCATCCTTTTACTGTACAGAGTACGGGGAGCAGGAGGGGAAAGCACATGGTGTGACGTGATACAGAAAGGGGGACTTAGAGAGGTATAATATAAAAGGACATAACAGTAAGACAACAGTGCGAGTCAGTGATTGGCTGGGATGGAGAGGCTGAAATTCAGGTGTTGAGATATATAAAGGGAAGTCAAGCTGTAGTCCTGTGTGGGTTACTGGAGTGTCAGTACGACATGCCAGACGACAAGTGTGGCTTTGGTGGGTATCGTCTCTAACGGGGATGGAAGCTTGTTTCTCACACAATCACTGTAATATCTTACATTCAAACGATGCAGTGATGGACAGGCAGGTTTCCAAAAAGATAATCAAGCAATGAATTTTAATATTCATCTAAAACAATGGGTTGCTAAGATGGGTTGTTGTGTCTGTCATTGTAAATCCATTGTTTTGGTGGATGGAGATTCTTAATGTACAGTCATATTTTCCAGAGGGTTTTTGCTGGTTGCAGGTCATAATACTGGCCATTTAAATTTGAAAAAAAAGTTATATAATAGCATGAAAATGCAGTGAGAGTTGTGAAAGTATTTCTGAGAGGGTTCCCAGCTTGATCAGTGCCATTTTGGAGCATCCATGTAAAAGCCTTTGAGTGGTGTGTATCAGTGGCTGCTACTGGTCTGTCAAATAGGGGAAGCTCATAAAATTGTCTATTTATTTAAAAGTAAATTCTGCCCTACGTTCCTTTTCAAGAAAATGGTCTGTGACCCTGTCG
>JAODJX010000097.1:29916320-29942973 GCA_026776945.1 Isichthys henryi | reverse complement strand
CAGGCGGGGATTCAAACCCGGGTCCCAGAGGTGTGAGGCGACAGTGCTAACCACTGCACCACCATGCCGCCCCTCTGACGCACCCCTGGAACTAAACAGGCTAATAGCCTGACCTGAAAGCTCATGCGAGGATTATTTATACAAAAATGCAGTGAGGGCAGAACAAAAAATGATTGGTTCGGAAAGGTAACCAATCAGATTGTAGAGGAGGCGGCTTCAAACAATGAGAGGAGGTCGGATCAATACATCTGATTGGTTGGTCCCACCTCCTCTGGTTACTTGGACAGCTTGGATGTGATAATAGTTCATCACAGGGGTCCCCAACACCCACAACAGCATAAAATGATCAATTTAGACACTAGTTTATCTAAAGCACATGTTTTTGGACTGCGAGAGGAACCCTGGAGAAATCCTATGCTATATTAACATGCACAGGCAGGATTCGAACCCAAAGTCCAGGATGCTTGAGGCCACTGAACCTCCATACTACCTGCAGAATGCAGCTTGGGGTCAAACGTTTTCACCATTTTCCTGGTTTAAAGAAATGACTGACATTTCCAGCCCTTTCTTTGGGATGGTCTCCATTGATAATGATGATGGACAAGCTGCTGGTGATATAGACACTAAGGAAATTGCTTTCTCTAATATGAGCAGGGTGCTCTACCCCTCTCTGCAGGAGCACATTCGGGATAAGCTGGCTCCTGTAGTGTTCTTGCTCAATGTGAGCCTTCACGAACCGGTTCCCAGTGTCCACACGAGTCTTCAAAACCTTGATGCCTTCCCGGTGTTTAGTGACAAGCAGAGTCTCTCGGCGAAAGCCCAGGTATTTTGAACGACCCTTTCAATGGATCTTCCTTGGACCCCAAAATGTAAATATGGCGTTTCAGTAACTTAAGGACTTACCCATTACACCTGGAGTGTTTCACTTTGGATGTAGATTGTATTGAAAGAAAAAAAAAAAACTCTGTCGGCTATTCTTATGTTATTCTTATGTCACGATATTTTTTCTTTGCTTAAATACCTTCAAGATTCAGTCGCATACTTTCACAGATTCTGCTCGGCATGATTCTGCAAAATAAGTGATGACTTCTACTTGCTGAAGTATGCATATTGTGCCTGGTTTAGCATTTCCTGTGGGCCCTCCTGTCCCCTTCCAGATTAATTTCCAGAAAGCTTGCGGTACAGACGACAAATGCACAAGCAACCTGCAGCTGATGGCGGCGTTTGCCGACGAGCACCACCAGCTGTATCCCAGGCTAGTCTTCATTTTCTCTGCCGACGCAGGGAAGCATTAAAAAATGCATGTAGAGGGGCATGCAGTGGAACTAATGAATTCACGTTTGACATTTTTGATGCCTTGCTGCAGCCAGGGGGGAGTACAGGTGATGCAGTACAACACAACTGTGAAAAAGGTGATCCTGATGGTGAATGTGACCAATAAGCCAGCCCCTGAGAAACTGGCTGAAGACGCCCACCAGGCCATGTTAAACATTACCGTCCCATCATCTCTGCGCTATTCCGCAATCCGTCTCACGGTAGGTACAGTACAGTAGGGGGCTATGCTTCATACTTTGAAATCAGCCATAATTACAGAGCATAGCAGTGTGTGATTAACATCGCTAACTGGAAACTCATTATTCAATGCTTGAATGAAGTCAGTTTGTGAACAGGCTGTGTCTGTTTGAAAATGAACTGCATGTTGTTAATATATTAATATGTAATATTCCCTGTGATTATATTACTATGAGTTTTCTCTCCCCCTCAGTTGTGGTCCTTCCTACAGCCTAATACACACTCCATCATGTTGCCTTTGCCATTATTTTTATGCTGAATCCACTTTCTCTGGTTTTCATTCCTCCCTGATGCTTTACTTGAACCCATGTCCACTCCCATAACCAAGTACTCAATTTTTCCTCTCATTCATATGGTTTTGTTTGCCAGTCTACCCAGAACTGGCCTTTCAATCTTGTATTGTGGGCTCAAGCATGCTAGCATGAATAGACAAGAAAGCCTTTTGAAGAAAAGCTAATGGCAAAGCATTCAAATTTATGAAGTGTTATTTATTAATGTAGTTATAACCAGCAAAGAGTGAAAGTTCATGTGTAGAGACTGAGAAGGTTGAGGGTTAGTGTTAGTGACCCAGTGGCCTAATGGATAAGGTATCAGCCACTGGAGCTGGGGTGTTTGGGTTCGAGTCCCATTTGGGCCTGAAATGATGTTGCTCCTCAATTCTTCCCCAAGCTTGTTACAGTTTAATTTGTGTGTGCATTGTTGGGTCTCTCAGCAAAGTCCTTAATCCTCAATTGGTCTAGGCACGGTTAGACCCTGCCTTCTCCTTTTGGCACCAATTTGGATAAAAGCCTTTACTAAATAAATAGAAATCATATAATGCTGTGTATGCTGGTTGTGCCATTGAAGAGGACATGAGAGAATGTGAATAAGTCATTATGTGGTCCAACAGGCTGCAGCTTTTAACCATGTAGTTGTCTTCGTCCTCCCTGTGAGCGTCCATGTTTAAAATTTCTATGGAATAGCTGTTTCTGTACTAATCTCAGATTTCTGGCGTATCAAATCATGGACACATCAGCTTGTAGCCTTCCCTCGAGTACCTTGAGCTGCGAAAGACACCATCATTAATGTCTCTTTCTATGATATCTTAAGCATAAACATGTTTAATATGGTAAAATGTCTTGAGAAAATATTGAAATATAAGGCGTATCTATTCGTTTTCATCTATTGCTATTATGATGTGTTTACGTGCTCAGCGTTGAGGCGTGCTGTTAATTTTAATGTGTATGTTGTAGTCCCAGGATATACCTCCCTCAGACATCGAGTGCAAGTTTGAAGAGACGCTACTGTGTGATTTGGGGAACCCTTTCGTTGGTGGCAAGATGGTAATCCTTACCTAAGTGAATTAGTTCACTGTAGTCCTCCAAGGCTTCAGTTTGGATTGTTGATCTCTCATGGTCTTTCCCCTGCTAACCCTACAGGTTTCCTTCCTGATCATCTTTGAGACGCTAATCACTCTGTACACCAGGGAGGTGGAGCCTCAGCTGCAGCTGTCCACGTGAGTCACTCTGATGCGCTCTGTTCATTTACGCATTTGTCTGATGCTGCAGCACTGCGTGAAAAATGAAAATCAATAGAAAATGTTGTAATGCTACTGCTTGCCTGTGCTCCAGTACTTTATAAGGTTTGATTTTTAACATTATAACTCCAGGAAGTTAAATTGTAGTAATAAATGCAAAAATGTTAATAAATGCAAATGGGATCATTGTAAAAGCTTTTATTGGGTGCAGTGGCCAATGAAAAGCCAGCAGCCCCGGGTTTTATACACATGGTTTGTTTACTGAAATTAGCATAATAATAAAGTTTATTATCTTTAGTTGTAGTTGTGTAATAAACATCGATATGGTTCTGAATGTTGCATTTGGTAAAATAATCCATGTTCGGTTCTTTAAAGGTGCTATATTAAATAATCTCGGTTATTTTACCTGAGTACTGAGTTATTCCTAGCTTGTCTACCCCACGTTTACCCCATGTGATCTGGATGGTGGCTATGTGAAGGCACGGCTGGCCCGACACCTTGTGAACGTGCCCCTGAATGCTTTTCGCAGGATCAGTGAGCAGAGCGACCTCTCCCCGGTGCCCGTGACCCTGAAGGTGGAGTTCACGATACAGACCACCTTTTTTGTGTAGGTCTGATCTTTCGAATGCTTCTTTTTCACAGTCAGCCTGGCTTCGGCTTTGTGAAGGGACTGTCCCTTTAACGCCTTTCACCCCCCCCCCCCACCCAGATCTCCTCCACAAGCCCAGACGTACTTCAGCGGGAAGGTGATGGGTGAGTCAGCCATGAAATCGACAAGCGATGTGGGAAGTCCCGTGGAGTACAGTTTCTCGGTGAGAGATGCCATGATTGTTCCGTGTAAAAAAAAAAAACTATAATAATCCCAGGGCACATATGACAGGAGATTATGGTAGCTAAATTACAGGAGGGTCTCTGCATGGAGTTGTTGCAGGAGTTTGAAAGCTTCCAGAATTAAAATGTTCACCTTTTGTGGACTTTTTATATTCATTTATTTAATCTTTAATCTTGGACAAAAGTATTGGGACAGCTGGCCATTACACCTACAGGAACTCTCATTATATCCCATCCTAAACCCCTTTGCAGCTACAGTAAAACAGCTGCATCTCTTCTTCCTCATTATTTTAATAATTAAATAAAGAGATTGACAAAAAATTATGAAGCGATTCAATCAAGGCTTGTTGCTGGAAGTGGGGATGGAACTGGCAGCTTTCTCTCGCAACATCATGGACTTGCCCTCTCTTCTCAGGTGGCGATGCAGGGCGAAGCTCTAGGGTCGATGGGCACCATCGTGATGGAGATTGCTTGGCCATACGAGGTGGCTAATGGCAAGTGGCTGCTGTACATCTCAGAGATCATCACCCAAGGGACTTCAGAGTCACATTGCGTGCCTCCTGGAGACATTGTCAACACGCTGAACCTCACAGTAAGTGCACAGGGCATCTGTGTGGCAGTTGCCATTCCTACTGCTTTGAAAAATATTACCTTCATGCTAGTGACAGGCTTGTCGATGGCAGGTCTGCAGAGGATTCCTCTGATCTCTGACTTCATACGGAATCCATCCACACAAAGCAAACATGCTGTGTCAACATGCTGGGCAGAGCTTCTGTGTGTGCTGAGCTCCCCCTGCCGGTGAAGTTTGCAATATCCAGGCCCTTGAGGATGTAATGCATGCTATCTGAAGCAATGGTGTTATGTGTGCAAACTGTGCATCACGTCGCATTTGAGTGCAGTGTGTGGCCCTGCTCCTCATTAGATGGTTGCTAGTTGAAGCCCAGCCTCAGCAGAATAGTCACATCTCCGTTAGCCCTTCACCCCCAGCACCAAGAGTCAAGATTTATTTGTCACATGTGTAGTTATACAGGTACAACTTGTAGTGAAATGTGTAGACTCCATAGACTGAAAAGCAAGATAACAGTTGAAAATAATCAAATAAATGACATTAAATGGTTAAAAGTCTGGGGAAATGTTAAGATGGTTGCAGTATATATATAGACTTGATGTTTAAGGCATTAATTCCAATACAGTGGTACCTTGGAACATGAACTTAATTTGTTCCAGAAGGCTGGCTGAGTTGCGATTTGATCAAGTTCCAAGTCAAATTTCCCAGTAAGAAATAAGGTAAATGAATTTAATCCATCCCAGACCCCCAAATGATGGCCTATATAGACTTATCTAACTGCCTAACTAATTATAGTTTCCGTTATAAGTTACTCTCACTACTTTCCTTTTACATTGCTGCCATCACTGCTCACTTTCTTCGAGGCCATGAATAATCTAAGTGTACTGTACAGAAACCACAAAAAAATTCACACCAAACACAGGAGCACAGCTTTCGCACGTCTAACTGAAGAGGTGCCGTGAGACCGACCGAGAGCGATTCATAGGCATCAACATCCCACTAGGTCTACTTGCCTTTGTTTTAGTCCACCAGAGACGATCTGAGCAAGTTTTAGCATGTCTGCTTTGTTTGGTCATGGTCCGAATTTTCGGTCGAGTTGCGGTTAGGTTTTTCTTGACCGACCCATTCGAGGTCAAAATTGGTAGAGTTGAATGTGTGTGGACCCATAGAAAGTTTTAGCAGGAACGGTCAAATTCCAAGATTTAGGTCAACATACAAGTTGAAAAAAATTCATCCGATCCGTTTTATGTTTGAGTTGGTGCAGTTAAGAGGTATTCGAATTCCAAGATTCTACTGTATTTAATGTACCAAAACGGTTATGTATAATAGGTGAAAACTGCAAATGGCAAATATGCAGTAGACATAAGGATTAACATTATGATGGGAGGTGGCATGAAAATATGCAGTGTAAGACACCAGGGGCACTGCACACTGGCTGACCCTGCACTGTGACCCACACGTTTGTTCTCACCTGTGTATATGAACGTCTCATGGAGATCAAGATGTGGTAGGCAAAAAGGATCATTCCAATGTACCTGTATTCGTGCAAATGGAAAATAATCTAATTGTTTCATTTAATAATAAACTCAGTTTTTCCACATTGTTTGCACCAATTTTCTTTTCCCCTCTAGGTATCTGAAAGAAATCTGGGACGGCAGAAGCGAGAGGCATCAACCACAGCACCCGTGAAGATCGAATCACAGGCGGCCATCTCTCAGCAAGCGCATCGCCTGGAGAATATCTGGCTGGTGAGTGATGGGGGTGGGGTGATGGTCCCCCCGACCATGCTACTCATCTCACTCCATTTGGCTTTTAAACACACGTCAGCAGCAAGAGTCAGCATCAGCATTAACGATGATGAAAGCCTGAAGCCAATGGCTGAAAGCATCACACACACATTATGATAACAGAATCTGTTTCACTGGGTCACTCTTGGTCAAGTTCCTTAACCTAATGTCATACATTTGAGCTTTCTTGCCTAAAATGCTGTAATGGTTAACTTCTCAAACCTCATGAATGCAGTTCCTTTAATCTAACTTGGTTTTGTAAGATCACCAACAGCGTGTTGCACCAGCTAAACGTAACTTCAGTCGTAGCCTACAGTGAATGTTTGAATTTGTCTCTCTCTCCCTGACTCTCTCCCTATCTCCCTCTCCCTGTCTCTCTCTCCCTGACTCTCTCCCTATCTCCCTCTCCCTGTCTCTTTCTCCCTGACTCTCTCCCTATCTCCCTCTCCCTGTCTCTCTCTTCCTGTCTCCTTGCCTCTCTTTTCCTGTCTCCCTATCTCTCTCTCCGTCTCCCTCTCCCTGTCTCCCTGTGCCTCTCTCCCTGTCTCTCTGACTCTCTCTCCCTGTCTCCCTCTCAGGATTGCATGCATGGCACAGCACGCTGTACGACCTTCAGCTGCCCGCTCTATAACATGAGCACTACGGCCATGGTCATTGTGCGGGCGCGGGTGTGGAACAGCACCATGCTGGAGGTAGGCGGAGTTATGCAGCATGCGCCGTAACTGCCGGCCTTGGCTCTTTGCCCGCTGCACGCAGAGGCTGCATTTCTGCTTGCTCTCTCCAGGACTATTCCAAAGCATCACGGGTCACGGTGAAAGGCAGGGCATCGCTGAAGCTGATCACCAACATCCCCACTCTCAGGATGAACTCTGACTCCCTGGAGGTCAGTATGTGTCACATGATACCACATGATTAAAAGGCCCCACAGCATTAACACACAAATATGACATAAAACCATGTCTATTAGCTTAGCTCTAAACGTAGGATATAATTAGGTAATGAAAGTCAGTGTTTCAGTGATCGAATAGGCATTACGTATGTTATTATTTTAGCCCTCTTCTTAAATAATGTTAGCAGTATATTAATGCATTTGTCATTCATTGCCTGCGTCAGTGAAATTTGCTTGCAAAAGAAATGACACCAGTGCCTGTGATGGAGGTCATAGTTTTCCCCAGTGATGCTGTATATACGCAGATATACAGACTGAACCACCAATGAACTGAACCAGGGTAGTAAACAGTCCCCAGCTCCTAAATGGGAGTGAATACTTAATGGAATTATTTGTAGTAGTGTGGCTGCCAGGCCAGTTAACAGCGTTATCGTCATTGATGCTGCGTTGTTGTTGCTGTTGTGTCTAATTATCTTCATGCACTTGGACACTCAGTTTTCCCTGGCAATCGACCCAGTGATGATGGAGGAACACGTGTACAAAGCCCCGCTGTGGGTCATCATTCTGGCTGTGCTGGCCGGTGTTTTGTTACTGGGCCTGATTGTCCTCATACTCTGGAAGGTAGGTCTCCTCTCCACGTCCCTCACATGCATACACCAGCCTCTGCTGCTACTGCTGCTGCTGCTGCACTGCGCAGATCATCCCTCAGATGGTCCAGAAGATGATGCTCATTCTTCAGACGTCTTGTCATAATAACAGTCACCATGCACCTTCTTTCCGAAGTCTTTGCAGGGCCAGCAGAGTGATGCAGACAGAATTTGTTTTTCTTTCACATAGATCTTTAAGCATTTCATTTGATTCCTTCATTAGATACATTTGTTTCTATCATTAATGAGTCACATTAGTGACAGCATTACTGGTTAGCATTAGTCTGTTAGGGTAAACTAACTTAAACCTGCAGTTAAACTTTGCAGCACTGCAAAGTTTAACTACACTGCACTGTTTAGCACTGCAGAGTACTGGCCAGCATGTTTCTGATACGCATAGACGATTGTACAGGGCCATACTGCAGTGTATATATTATACTCCTCTGTCATGTAACCTGTGATCTCTGAACAACCTCCAAGAGAGCGGCAGTCACCTGGAGACTTTCGGTCGGCTTTTGCGTAACGACATGGTAACCGCCATATGTTGTTGAAGCACAGTCCACACATGAAGTTAATCTTCGGGGGCCTGGCCACTTCGGTGAGATGTGCATTAGCCTTGTCTGACTGTGCTCTCCGGTCCTCCCTCATCCCCCATTCCCCAGTGTGGCTTCTTCAAGCGGGCGAGCAGGAGGCAGATGTATGAGGCTAAGGGCCAGAAGGCCGAAATGAAGATCCAGCCCTCTGAGACTGAAAGGCTAACAGATGAATGCTGATACAGGGCGTCCTAGGGGGCCACTGCCTACCACCCCGGGGGCTCCTTGGTAATCCCCCCCCCCCCCCCCCCCAGGGCTCGCCGCAGTCTTCTCTAAGGATCTTCTCTTTTACAGCCTAACAAACTTTTGCCATAGTTCTCTCTTACAGATTCCTCTGCTCTTTCATGCTTAGATGTTTCCTTCAAAGATAATACCTCTGTCTTCCTGCTGCCTGAAGTGTTGCGAGATGTAACCCCTTTCGCCTTATTGACTATATTCTCTTTCTCCCTGTGGTTTCTTGTTTAGCTGCTAGGTTTTTATAGCTTAAAAAATTAGTCCTCACTGGGAGTTGATAGTGCTCAGTTATCTGGTTTTTCACCTTGTGCCTAAAACGATGTCTCTGTCTGGGTCTGACTTTTGTAGAGCTGAGGAATAACAAAGCCTGGGTGGAAACACAATCGACGGACACATTTAAATGGATTTCCGCTCGGCTGTAACCGTGCCGAAATCCCTGCACTGGCTGATACCCCTTTTCTCCTTTCCTTCCTCGGAAACAGCTAGACTTCTTTAAAAGAGCCAGCTACTACAGGATAATGCCGAAATATCATGGGGTGAAAATTCCCAGAGAGGAGCGATACCGGTCCAGCGACGCATTTCTGAGGGAGGACCTGCCAAAGAGAAGCTGGATCACCAGCTGGACTGAAATGCAGTGGTACTACTGCTGATGGTCACATGCCCCAGCTCTGCGGCATCTAAGGGGCTTTGAGGGCAGAGACCTCTCCCGCCCAGTGTTGGATGGGCACAGTGTGCTTTCTGGTACATTACCATTATCCTGCTTTTTTGTTTTAATTTCACTGAATTACTGTTATTTTTTTTATCTAGTGCAATAATGACAGCTCTTTGTTTTACACTGAGATTACTTGGCAAAGTACTCTGATTCCTTTTTTTTTTTTTGTCCCTTTTTTCTGCAAGAAGTTGTGGAGCGATGCCGGTTGTATAGCTTTTTTTCCAATGTTTATTTTGTTTAAGATGTAAACATTTTTTAAATGCTTTTCTGCACATGTGCTTTCTATTTAATTTGCATCAGTACTTCTTAGGATTTGCCGAATCAAATGCATATTGCAGTAGTAGGTGATTTGTAATTATCTGGTGACTGAATTTCAAACAACCGTGGGAGTGTTCTTTTGCAACAGTGGCACCAGGCTCTCATCCCCAGCTGTGTGCATGGACTGTCATGGGTACTGGTGTCTCTAAATGGCCCACAGGGTGTGGATGTGAGTGAGTGTGTGCTCTGAGATGAACTAGTGCCCCGTGGACAGGCTCCAGGCTCACTGAGACCCTGTACTTGACAAATGACCAGCCAAGATAGGAGGATTGACAGATTATGTCGCTCAGCTTTTATCATTTACAATCTGTAGTGTCAGAAATATCATTTGGAATCTGAGACATAGCCCGACAGCACCTGATCTTACCAGGTTACATTTTTGCATTTTAGTAGTACTAACTCTTTTTAGGGGGTGACTTTGACTATTCACTGACCTACCAAAAGGAAAAAATATATAAAAATGGGGTCAAAAATATGTTCATTGTTTTCTCCTTGTGCCTTTCTGTACATTTTGTGTCATGTACAGTCATGTAAATTAGATTTATGTAAATTGGATACACATTGGCTAGCTTAGGACAGCACCTGGGAATTAGAGTAATTAATGTACAGTCTTATGGCGTTATAAGATTGGCTGGGTTTTGGGGGATGAGTCACGCAGTCGTTGGCTGACATGCTTTTGGACAGGTTTTGATTTTTACACCTGTTCTTTTATTTTCCTGTCTGCACTGTGAGAAACAGTAAGTACACATTAATGCCTTTGTTACTCCTGCAATAAAGGGGATCTCTTCATGATATGCAACAGGATTGGTGTCTGACCAGCAGGGCTAAGGATTCTTAGGTTCATGGCATGACTATCTGATATGCATGGTGTCAGAGGCTGGGTGGTTGCACAGGTCCCATTGGTGAAAGGGGCAGCATCAGTAATGATGCTATCGATGGAATATTTCAGAACAAGCAGACCGATTTTCCTCATTAAAGCTCACTGAGTTGTCATCTCTCGGCCACAATGATCAAATAAACATTGGGAACAATCATACACAAACAAGGATGTAGATTTGGGTATGGATAGTAAGGACATGTCCCTACCAATATTGTGTACACCCTTGTACACAAACCAATGCACAATCCTCAGGTCATAACAATCACATCCTGAATGTTGGTGCAGGTAAAACACTGGAGAATCTTATGAGAAAGGGGAGGTGTGACAGAGTCATGGTTTCGTTATTTATTTCACAGAAATGTACCATTTATTCTGGTCAGTTTTCTGGTTTGTTGTGCATGAGTAAGAGGACTGGAAGCAGACTCGCTCTCGAGGGTACTCTCTTCTGTGTTGGCCCAGTTGTGTGCTGTGTAGAGTGTCATAACTCATGGGACAGAGCCTGGCAGATATGGATGCATGGCCCATGATGTGGAAATCATCATCAGAGCAGCCAAATTTTAGAACCAATCCCCCCCCCCCCGCCCCCATCAATGAATGTAAGTAACTGATTTACTTTGCATTATGACTGCCGAACACATTAATAGGCTCTTGCCTGTTTTCATTGTTGATGCAGGTTTAATGTCTGTGATACACATAATATCCGGTCCCATACCTTTATTATCATCTGTAGGTGGGATGATAACATTGTAAGCATCCAAGAATATTGTCAAATTGCTGTAACATCAGGTTGAATCCCCAGAACTAGCGTTTTAAAACGTAATTCTGTGGTATGCTGTAATACCAGTATGTCTGTTGGTGTGTTTGATCGCTTGATGTTTGGTTGTAACATTCAAGCGTAAAAAAACCTTCTGAATGACATGCAGATAGATCATCTGTTAGATGGGGGGGGCATCGAAACAGGGTTCTGTGAGGAAAATACTTGATGTTTTTGTCATCGTGTGGGAGTGAAAGGGGTTAAAAGGTGCATTGTGTACATATGTTCTGCACATACGTCAAGTTTTACATAAAAAACAGACTACTTATATTGTTTTCTTTTATACTGTGCTATTGTAGTATTAATAAAGTATTAATAAAGTATTTTTAAATGAGCTATTCATGCTAGTGGTGTATTTTTTTGGAATCCTTTGAAAATGTCATAAGACAAACACGCTATATTAAAACAGTACTCAGCTGTGTGTATATTTAAATATAAATGCAAATCTGAAGACACAGGATCCTTCTCAAATGTGTGCGCTGCTCAGCTGAGGATGTCTCTTATAAATGTTGGACAGATGTCACTGGCAACGGCACTTAAAGTATTATGCCATTGAAATGTATATCAAGATCTTTCCGATTTTCCTATACAGCTGTGGGCACTTATGCAATATCGCAAACAAGCCACATCACCAAAGCCCCATATTCATAACTGACACGGACACATATTTAGGTTTTTATTCTATAAAGGCACAAGATTTTTTAATAGAATTTTTAAACAATTTCACAATTTTTTTTTTACTTTACACACAAACATTTGAATTTTAAATCATTCATATATAACAAATAAATTATAAAAACAGCTTATTTGCATAGTCAAAATGTTTTGACCTGAATTTATAAAGAACATTCAACAATTATATGTGACATTCAACAACGAAGCAGATAGAACCAAACATTTACAGGGGATTCTGGGGAACTAGAGGCCTACAGTTGATTGCCTAAGTCTGTTGAGTGCAGCTTGTTCACAGAGTCAGATTTCTCTGACTTCCTAGCTCTACTGTACTTGTATCCCAGGAAGATGGTGCAGAGGAGGAGAACCACTCCCAGGACTAGGAGTACCCACTGCCCTGCCATGGCTGACGCACTTTCCACGTCCAACCCGAGGAAGTCCACCTTCATTTTCTCAGCTCCTGTGAACGGACATTGAGACTGGGTTAAGAGGACAGGCGGTAATATGACCCAATTTGAGGTCAACAGGCTGAAAGAAAACACCACTGTCCGTCATATTCAGAGCCCATTTTGCAGAATGAATGAGGAATGCACCAATTTTGCAGTATATCATACATGCTTTGCCCTTTAGGTGTGATAGCAAATGTGTGTCACGATGAATGAGGCATAAAATCCTGAGTAAAAAGTGCTTTCTTTTTCACCGAGAGTGGGGAAGGAATACATTTTGTCATTTCATGTCTAATAATGAATTATCTATAAGATAAAATCCTGGGGAGGCAAGGAAGATTGCAAAATTATTAACCCTTAATTGCTTATTCTAGTTGATATTTTCCTAGTTAATAATAATTATCATCTTCCAGACCACATTCTTTAAAATGGACAGAAGCAGAATACAAGGGCCCAAGACATGCCCATAGGTAGGGGGGGGGGGGTCGAGAAACATACTGATCAGCCTCCCCCTGGTCGATTTTGCTAACCCAGGAGGTGGGGGTCACACTCATGATTTTACTAGTGTTCTATATGGTGTAGTCCAGAAGCTACAAATCCAGACCAAGATTTAGTTTCTACCAATCACTTGAGTACCCTGTGACTGTGACTCTTTATGCTCAGCTGGTTGGTATAAACAAAATCCTGATCTGGATTTGCAGGTTCTGGATGAGAAATGTCCAACACTGTCAGTACACCCGCTCCGCGCTTACCACCAGGTCTCCAGTCATAGTCGGGCCAGCCCCGGACTTCGCCGTTTTTGTTGTTTTCCTCCTCCAACCAATCGATGAGCGGCTTGAAGTACTCGATCAGGGGCAGGGCAGACATGTTTGGCTGCCCGGTGATCAATGTCATCGCCTCAGGCCATGGCTTACTGAAGCCGAGCTTCATGACATCCCTGCAGGACAAGCTCCACGTTAGAATTTTCCCACATAGCCGATCCACAGTCTGACACCCAATGAAGCTGTTTCAGTTAATAAAATTATTTCCAAAAGTTATTTCCAGTATGTAAATACAGTACTTTGATGAATGTTATTTTAACGTCCTAACACTGAATCTTTGTATATATTCTACGTTAAACTATTCTGCTACATTATACCTGGACTTTTTGAGACAGTATAGATCAGGGGTCTCCAACTCCGGTCCTGGAGAGCTACTCTCCAGTAGGTTTTGTATTCTACCCGGCTTCTCATGAACCACACCTGTTCCTTGGATTTATCTGAGTACAGGTATGGCTCATCAGAAACCAGGTATGATAGAAAGCCTACGGGAGAGTATCTCTCTAGGACCAAAATTGGAGACACCTAATATAGATTCTCATGCAATTCAGTGAAATTGCTTCCCTGTAAAATGCCCTATGGAAGTATTGCAGAATGTCATGGGTATGCCATTTAGTGTTCATGTAACTTTTTTGACAGTGCATTGGCATGTGATGAGTCGAGATCCTCACCCCAACAGCTTTCCAGCGACCTCCGACTGGTAGATGTCACAGGTGTGGAGAGGGCCTACTTGGTTGGCAGCCTTGCACAAAGCCTGGTGGAACTGGAACTGGATGACGAAGCTCACAAAGTACCTATTTATCATTGCAGAGTAATCATTTCTCCTGCCCATCTCCCAGCCTGGCACTCAAATTCATTACTGCTTTTAAGGAGTGAATAATTCAACCAAAAATTCAACAGTCAAAATCACACTGATATATTTGCAAGAATATGTTTTTTGTCCATATATATGCCTGACACAGGCAGTTATTTAAATCTGTGGTAAGATTAACAAACCTAACAGACTTTTAAAAATTACCCGCACCCCCCCCCCCATAAAACATGCAATTATGATATGGAGCAACATTTCTTGTCATGTATTACTCAAGTACTGTAAACCCCTATACCCTAATAGAAAGTTTTAGCATGGAGAATGAAATGTGACTCAAAAGTAAATCAGCAATTAACGAAACAAGTAAATAAACAAACAAATGAGATAAATCATTCTTTGGCATAAACAAACAAATTGTTGGTAGAAATTAAAAAATCATTGTGCAAATAAATCAATAATTAAATATGTAGAATAAGTAAAAAATAAATACGGTATATTTATGTCAAAGCTTTATTTATTTATCCCTAACATGACGTGATACCATGGGGATGGTCAGCAGAGGCTGGTTCCAGCAGGCTTTGCATTACATTATGTGTAATGTAATATCTGTAATATGGGTATTCCTCTATGTATTTTGTAAATATTACATTTCACAACTGTATAATGTTTGCCACAAAGTGCATGTATTTTCTTGCCTCAGTGCCTGCGATTGGAAGCGGTTTCCCTATTAAACCCCTTTGCACTGGAGCTGCAAAGTGGATTGTCGCCTACTTTATGCGTGCGCTATGCACCATGCACCATGCACCATGCCCCATGCCCCATGCACCACGCCCCATGCCCCATGCACCATGCCCCATGCACCATGCCCCATGCACCACGCCCCATGCCCCATGCGCCATGCACCACGCCCCATGCGCCATGCACCATGCCCCACTGCTTTGACATTTGCGGCCACCAGCAAATGTGTAAAAGGATTCTTTTGAATGATTCATTTGATTTACTTCAGTTCACCAAAATGATTCAAATTTATGAATTACTAATTCATTAACTTCAAAAAGTACAATAATCTATAGGCTACAAGTTAAAAAAGTAGAAATCTGTTGTAACATTGTCACAACTTTAGCCAATAAATACTATGAACAATATAAAATTAAGCAAGAAAATAGTTAGTGTATACTGGAGTTAAAACATAGCCTAACAAAGTTGTATTGTTCATACTATAATTTTTCATTTATAAATGTTGCTAGATACAAATGCAAACTAATTCCAGTAGATGGCACTCTGTTCTCCTGAGATTCAGTTTACTGCTAGAGTATGGCAAATCAAATTGTCTGAAAGTCCTATGAAGTTTTGGCTATCCAAATTTCATTTTTCTCTAGTAAAAATCGTATATTATAGATATTTATATATATTTTTTTTAGCAAAAACTCCATCAATCTGGAAATGAATAAACAAATAAATCTTTGGCATAAATAAATCTTCTTATATATATGTATATATATATATATATATATTTGTTATTTATGGCAAGGATTTATTTGCTTATTCCTTTATTTTTGTTTATTTCTACCAACAATTTGTTTGTTTGTTTGTTTATAGCAACAATTTATTTATTTGGTTGATTTTTTTTCTTTCTTTTTTTAAGGCACGTTTCGTTCTCCGTACTTTAGTACTAAATAAAAGGAAAGGTCACGGCGATTTGTACAGTTGACTTTCTGAATGATTCAGTCATTTTCAACTGACTTAGGAATAAAAATTAGCTAAGTTATAAGCTTCCATTTATGGTTAACTGCCACTGCATTTTTGTCAGCTTCTACGTATGTTGTTTGCATATATCTTACATTATGGCAGTAACAATGACCTCATACCTGACATAGGGGACGTTAGCAGGGATATGGAATTTTGCTCCTGGGTCAAAGTCCTCTTCAGTGCGGAGTACAGGGGGGCACAGACCCTGGTACTTCAATCTGGAAAGTGAGTCACAGTGACGGTCAGCACTCTGTCCGCCCGAGTGACTGGCACAGAATCGTGGGGATGTTTTTTGTGAGAGAATGACTTCTCACCTGAGGGTCCACCACTCTTTGTTGTACTCTTTGTCAGAGATCCGTCCATCAAACACCTTCCACCGCCACTGATCCATCAGGTAGCCGAAAGGGAGGAAGGCGATTTTGTCCAGCGCGATGCTCATCAAGTAGTTAATGTCACTCTCTGTTTAACAACCACATGCAATTAAACTTAACTATAGTTATTTGACATTTAGCATGAAAACGCTCCTTTGATAAAACTGAATTTATGTTTAAAAGTATTTTTAAGACCAGCATTGTGTGCCTTGCTTAAAACTGAGAGAAGAGTGAAGATAAACCTTAATGAAAGTCAGATCTCTGTCGATGCATTAAGCCAGTGATTTTCAGCCACTGTGCCGTTGCGCACTAGTGTGCCGTGAGAGATTCTAAGGTGTACCATGGGAAATTATCCAATTTCACTTAATTGGTCTAAAAACTTTTACGAAAATTAATTATTATAATACTCCCATTTTCCACGACATATCTGTATGAGCCGAGCTTTTCAAGTCTGACTCATATAAAACCTAAAATCAGAGAGAGACTGAGAGCTGTTGAGGAGGAACTTCATGTCTGTCTGTCTTCAGTTCCTGCCAGGATATCAGCTTTGTGTTCATCCAAGGCTCAGATTTCATACTGAGTGAGTATGAATAAATTGAGAGACTATTTTGTCATTACTAGGCTACAGAGTGTCATTTTGTAAAATTTTAGGTTGGGGGTGTACAGTGGGATTTTTTCAATGGAAAAAAATATGCCGTGGCCCAAAAGAAGGTTGAAATACATTGCATTAAGAAAGGCCCTTAACCCCCAGAAATTCTCCAGAGGCACGAGATAAATGACCTGATCCTACATTGGGACCCCAAGCTTTGCTCTCAACTGTATACACTATATTGCCATATTGAATACACTGAATTCAGGTGTTCCAATCACTTCCATAGCCACAGGTGCATTAAATCCAGCACCTAGGCATGCAGACTGCTTCTACAAACATTTGTGAAAGAATGGGTTGCTCTCAGGAGCTCCCATGATCATGTCCAATTGATCTGGCCTTCAGATTTGCTTAAGAACAGTGAGTAGAGAACTTCATGGAATGGGTTTCATCACCAAGTGCGATGCAAAGCGTCAGATGTAGTGGTGTAAAGCACGCCACCACTGGACTCTAGAGCAGGGGAGACGTGTCTTCTGGAGTGATAAATCATGCTTCTCTGTCTGGCAGCCTGATAGACTCGTGAAGGAACTTACTGGCCTGCACAGACCCCTGACCTCAACCCAACAGAACACCTTTGGTATGAATTAGAGTGGAGACTGTGAGCCAGGCCTTCTCATCCAACATCAGTGCCTGACCTCACAAATGCTCTCCTGGAAGAATGGTCAACAATTCCCATAAACACACTCCTAAACCTTGTGCACAGCCTTCTTAGAAGAGTTATAGCTGCAAAGGGTGGGCCAACTCCATATTAAAACCTATGTATTAGGAGTGGGATGTCATTAAAGTTCATGTGTGTGTCAAGGCAGGTGGCAATATAATGTATATGTGTGTATTTGTCTCAAGGGAGCAAGAGGGGACATGTGAAAAAAGTGTATAAAGGTGCTTGTATGCAGTCATTTTATTTCAATTCATATCAGTTTTAAAACATGCCTTGAAGAACTTACCTTTGTTGGTCTCTGCTTTGTCCAGTAGTCCAATGGTTTTCAGGTGCTTTGGAGTGGAGACTGATAAGGCCATAACGTCACCAATAGCCTCATGGAAGCCTGGGTTGGCCCCATCCCTGAAGGAGATTGGCTGGTCTTTGTACTGCAGGAAGTACTGGACGTGGCCCATTTCATGGTGCACTGTGATGAGTTCGTCCATGGTCACCACGGTGCACTGTTTTACTCTACACAAAAAAAAAGAAATAAGACTGCCTACAAATGGAATATGCTTTATTTTTGAAATTAAACAATATATGTTAACAGTTTTACAAAATTATGATTTTATTCAGGAAACACTGTTGGGACCCCAGCTTGGGGGGTTGAAAAAATGCAAGGTGTTTTATTGCTACTTAGACCATGAACCTTTACAAATGGTTCCTTCTGCTACAGTTGCCTGCCATAGCTGAATGCTTTAAAGTACCGTCTCTCAAACCGGTCCTCGGGGACCCCCAGATGGTCCGTGAAACAAAATTGCGGAGCTGGGAGGGAGTGAAAATGTGGACTATCTGGGAGGGAGCTGTTAAGGAACGAAAATTTGTACAAGCAGGGAGCTGGAAGGAAGCAAAAACATGGGCTGTCTGGGGGCCCCGAGGACTGTGTTGAGAAACGCTGCTTTAATGTAAGAAACTGCACTTCATCCCTGACCTGAAGTCCTTGCGGTTGTAGAAGTCCCAGGCTGACGCGTGGCACACCACTTTGCGGCCGTCCGTGGGCTTCTCCAGCATGGACTTCTCCCAGAACTCAGGGGGCATAGGCAGCAATCCCAGGGAGGTGAAGAAGCTGTCAGACTCTTGAAACATCCTCGTAGCATTCCAATTCTGGAAAGGAAAAAAATTATTCAAAAATTTAATTGAAATACAAATTGAAAACAGACTTGGACACTATTGCGGTTTTCTCAACTGGCTCGCCTGGGCTATCATTGCAGGTGTGGCATCCACTTGAGCCGCATCTGGGTAAGGAATCACCAGATCCATGATCGCAGACCAAGTCTGGGCCCACATGTTACCTGTTGGAAAAATAAAGGCAGACTTTGGTTTGCTACAGCATAACTGATCCGGGACAGACATTCTGTAGATATAAGAATTTTTTGCATTTTGCTCAGTTATGACACCCTTCCAGCCTGCCCGCCCTCATCCCCGTCACATCTCTTCTGCCTGCCCTGCTGCTGTATCACTGTTCATCCTGCCATGAGAGGCAGCACCAGCAGCTGTGTGCCATCCCATTCCTGCCCCCATTATTAAGACTGAATTCTTAAAATTTGGTCAAAGTAAATTAGAACTTTGCCATCTGATTCATTTGGCTTCCTCTGCCGGCCCCAGGAGGATGGGCTCCCCCTTTGGGTCTGGTTCCTCCCAAGGTTTCTTCCTTCTAGGGAGTTTTTCCTTGCCACCGTCGCCTCTGACTTTGCTCTCTGGGGGCTTTGGGCAGTGATAATGTAAAGCGCTTGTTGTGAAAATGCACTATGCAAATAAAGCTGAACTGAATGAGAGTTGGCACAGCCAGCAGAGTTGGCACAGCCAGCAGGGCTTCTAGTCTCATATGTTTCAATGGTGCAGGTTTGATTCCTGCAGCAGCTGTGTGTGTGGTCATGTATATATTACATTGTGGGGACCAAAGTGATATTAACCTGTTATTTTGACCATATGGGGACATTTTTTGATCCCCAGGAGAGGAAACTCAATTTTATAAAAAAAAAAAAAAATCTGTGACTGCAATAAAAAAAAATCCCCATAATTTTGTATTTTGTTTCCTTTCTTATGGTTAAATTTAGGGCTGTCCTATACCTATTGCCCTGTGTTTCCTGGGACAGGCTTGCCGTGATGCTCACTATGGAAGACGGATGGATCAGATGCGATTTGAATTCGTTTTCTTACCCAAGAGGTGGGCCGGAATGGGTCCCTTCAAGTTGATCCGATTGCCTCCATACTTTTTATAGAGGGCTCGGCGGACATAAGCGTGTAGGTTGAGGTAGAGGGGCTCCAGTTCCTTCCAGAGGCGCTCCAGGTCTTGTTCGAATGTGGGCGTCTCATACAGAGAGCGCCAGAAGGCCCCATTGTCAGAGTGACCTGTCACACCAAGCGAGCAAAGTGAGCAGGAGTTCTGAAACCACCCACAGAGTTCAAATCTTGATGGTGACAATGATGATGATGATGTTTCTCAGTTCTTGAAGAGGAGTTTCTGATACATCAGCAAAGTTGAAACCCCCCAAAAGAACATTTTGATCTACTTCCCCCTATCCGTGCCAGCCCACCAGCCACCTGCCAGCCCCAACCCAGCTTATGGTGCCCCGATTGATGTTTTTGTAGGGCCTCACCGTTCAGCATGGCAGCCTTATTGGCCAGCTGTACATATCTCTTGTAGTCGTCGCGGATCAATCGGCCTGAAGCATCACGCCAGCCCTGCCAGGCGAATAGCAGCTCGTCGTAGTCTCTGGACTCCGCCATTATCTTGGTAAGGTCTACAGAAACAGTACAGATGTACAAATGCGACCATGGGCCACTGAAAATGCAATCAGATTTAAGATGCACATTCTGCTGAATTCAGAATTTATCATCGAAGTATTCATCGATTTATCATCGATTTATTCAGGAAAAATTAAAGTTTAAGGAAAAGGAATTTTTGTAATGTCCATATTTACAAAAATAAATAAGCACGGGAAAACCACAAACTGCTTTTTAAATATATGAAACACCAATGATTTTGGATGGCTACACCAAACATGCCACAAGATACATAATATGAGACCAGATTTGGGTCAACAGGGTCAAAATTTAACCAAATTTCAGCACCTTTCTCTTACAGCAGGCTTGGACTGGGTTTGAAATTGTATAACACTGGGCATAGTATACAGTATGATACACTGCAAGCAGAGGTGGATAGTTCAGGATCAGAAAATCCAGACCAAGATCTTATTTCAACAACCAGTTGAGTATAAACACAGTCACAATCCCAGAGTACTCAGCCGGTTGGTTGAAACAAAATCTTGGTCTGGATTTTCTGATCCTGAACTATCCACCTCTTACTGCAAGCAACTTTTTCTCATCAATTAACTGTAAACTCTTTAAATTTACTTCATATTTTTGTTTTCATAGCGCCACAACTGAGCAGTTTCAGAGCAAGAAAAAGTCCCTAAGGTATGCTTAATCCATCTCAGGGTCTGCCCATCATAGCCTAATGTGTAAAGGCCATATTTTATACTCCTCTGCTGTACTGCCGACCAGCCATATAGTTATAAGCCTGACCCTCGTTCCACACCCATCCAGCGAAGTAAGTGAGGAACCTGACCAACCCATAGTTTCATTTCAAGGTGTCTCCCATTTGTCTGCCGAACTCACCAGGGTCTAGAGGGAGGCAAGTTCCACCTTCCTTGCAGACTTCAGCTACACTGTACTTAGTTTCCATAGTTGCCAGCAAGTTGTTGTACTGGAAAAAATCAGGTTTTTAAACGACACTTGTAATCAATCCAATTCATGTGTACAGGGATGCACATAACTGGTACTCAGGTACGCAATCACCTTTAAAAATTATATGTGCAGCAATTGATTGTTGTAACAGTGCAAATGCGTTTGCACTGATATGATAAGAATTTAACCTTTACGTGCTAATTCGTACTTTATTTGCGGTATAAATGTTAAAATGCACGGTAATTTCCTGTTATAGCAGCACAAATGCATATGAGATACATACGTATTTGCGCTGTTACAACAAATGATTGTCACATGTATTGCTTTTAAAGGTGAATGTGTCCTTGCATATCAGTTATGTGTATTGCTGCATATGTATTATTTCTTAAGAAAGCTGAGATAATATTTTATTTCAAATAATATCTTGTTTTACTTATTTCTTCTAATGTGCAGGATGCAACACCATCATACACTCACCTCCTTTAGCTCCTCCTCTGGAAGCCCCGCCCTTTCTATGTCACTCAGCTTCTTCAGGATACGCTTCACTGACAGATCCTGGAAGTCTGTGGGGTCATACTTGCGTGCCTCCAGTCCGTAGGTCAACGTATGGTTGGACATTTCCAAGTTCTTCTGCAGCTGTATTGAAAGTAACGTGAAAAATACGCCTTAAAGCACAAAAAAACTACTCCTCAAGTTCTCAAGACAGGTCAGGTTTCCCATTCATTCCTAATGAGGCCCTTGTAATACATTCCTCCTTGTCAGTACAATGTGGTACTTTATATTCATAGCAGTATTAAGCTGGACTGCTCAGCAAAAGCTGCCATATTTCAAAATGCATTGGACCATTTTGATTTCAATTACACCTCAATAATCCCTCATGGTTAAAGTTTAATGCTTTCTGTGCAAACGTGACTGAACTTCAAGAAAACAAAAGTAGGGATCACATGGGACCCAGTGGAGATGGATGGTCTGGTCATTACCATCGTCTGCTTGTTCTGTTCATTTATGTCAGTGTTGTAGGCCCAAGATGCCTCAGTATAGGCATTCCACACAGTCTCTGCAGTACTGTTGAATTCAGCAAGGAACGTCTTGGCTTGGTTTTCATCTGAAATCTTATCTGAAGGAGCATAAGCATGAAGGCAACACCTTACTGAAGGCAAAAGAATGATTTCAATAGTGCTCTGTGGTGAGAAGCCCGTTTGCATACATCTCTCCATGTTTAATCAGTGAATGCAATGTACCGTGTATGTGATATAAATATCTGATGAACCAAATTAATTCATTCTGAATTTTTCATATCATTCTGAAGTTGTCATTCTAATATTGATGCTGACTGAGAAGACATTATTCATCAATTTGAAATCCTGTTATTCAAGCACCTATAAATTGCATTTGTTAAATTAAGTAAAACAATAAACATAATCAACATAATCGTGAGGTTTTCCCCCAAAGACATGCTGAGGCTAATTGTAGTTATTAAATTGCCCATAGGTGTGAAAGGTCTGTGAGTGTGCCCTGTGATGGGCTGGTCCCTCGTCATGGGTTGTTCCCCGCCTAGTGCCCATAGCTTCTGGGATAGGCTCTGGACCCCCTGCAACCCAGAAGGGTAAGTGGTTTGGAAAAAGGGTGGATGGATGGATTATGAAAATATACATATATTTTATAATTATATACTGTAAGCATGTGCAACATACATACATCCATCCACCCGTCCGTGCATACATCCACCCACCCGTCCATGCATATATCCACCCACCCGTCCATGCATACATCCATCCACCCATCCATGCATACATCCACCCAACCATCCATGCATATATCCACCCACCCGTCCATGCATACATACATCCACCTGTCCCTGCAGACATCATACATCCACCCACCCATCCATGCATACATCCACCCACCCGACCATGCATACATCCATCCACCCATCCATGCATGCACCCATCTATCCATCCATGCATGAATTTCTGTCCCATGCAAGTTGGTCCCTATGAGTTGTAGGGGTCCAGAGCCAATCCCAGAAGCTATACGTGCAAGGCAGGGAATAACCCAGGATGTGATGCCAAGCCATCACAGGCTGCTCTCACACACCTATCACACATAAATTTTTGACCCATCACCACGAAATGAGTCTTATGGGTGTATTTCTACCAGTGCGACTTAAGGACTTGCACCTACAGGCAATTTGTGGTGATTTTGCTATTTTGTGATTGGTCATTCGCTAATATGTTTTGAGGTTCAGAGGTTCGTAGCCCCACTTTTTGCTTTCTGTAACATATATTTAACTTATTTTCACCAAATTAACTTTGGCTCCTTTTAAAAAATTTAAACAGTGAAGACTTCTCGAATCTTTCTACCATTCATACTATGAATATAATACGTTTGCCAGGAGTTAAAATGATGTTTGACTCCCATGGGATAAACAAGAGAAGGATATAGATGTCTTTATACAGTACATGTGATGATGGCGCTCAGGAATTCACAGAAATGTCATCAACAGAGCGTGGCCTGTGTCAGCAACTCACTGATGTCCCCGGGGTAACCCTCTGGGACGGGTGGCCTCCAGTCAAAATCAGGCCAGCCCAGGATTTCATTCTTGTTCTGCTCTTGTAGCCACTTGATCACGGGTTCGAAATACTTCATTAGAGCACCGGCATCCATCTTGTTTGTCCCGAGTGCATCCATCAAAATTTCAGGCCACGGCCTGGAAGAACCTGCACTCAAGACCTTCCTGTGTCAAATGAGACAAGAGCAAAGCTCACTGCATCTCCAGAAGCCACAGATTTCTGCTAAATGGTATCTAAATGCTACAGAAGAATTAAGAATCATTTGCGCTGAATTTAGCGCAGAAGGGCCCATTCACCCGTACTACACGAAGGCTTTGAAACAATGGAATGAGCAAAACTTTGAAACCCAAATTCAACAAACAATTTAGTGAGATAGGCAGAAACAAAAATAATTTACAATTTACCAATTTTTACAGCATTTTACATTTTCGAGACTTAAGAAGTCAAGTATTCTGTCATCAGGCTATGGCAGCATCTAGGACCCGCCCATGCAGTCTTTAAATCTTCCGCTAAGATTCATGCTTCATTTCACAAATTCATTTCCTGCAACCTGCTGCCCTGTTAAATTACTAAACAGGCAATGGGGAAGCGTCTACTGGAAATCGGAATAGAAAAGTTAGGAACTGTAAGCCCCATCTCGACTTGTGCGTTGCACGTACTGCAGAATGCTCCCCGCCTCCTTGGACTTGTAGATATCACAACGGTGGAGTGGGCCCACATGATGGGCTGCTTGGCAGAGCTTCTCGTGGAACTGAAACTGCAGGATAAAGCTGACAAAATATCTGTGGGGGAAGAAGGAAGACACGTTGGACAGGTGGAGCACTTTGTTCCACAACCGACATGACAGAGCCCTGATCATTCTGTTCAAGTCAAGCCCAAGCTGGTGTCTGATAATATCTATGACATGGACAGGCTGCACTCCCCGAGCAGACATACCTGATGTACGGTGTGTTTCCAGGTATGTGATATTTTGCTGCTGCATCAAACTGACTCTCTGTGCGTTTGGTAGGAGGACAGACCCCCTGGTACTTAGTCCTGAGAAAATAAAAAAAAAATGACTGCAGTCAGGACATCACACAGTCCTTTGAACACCCACACTGAACTTTGAATTTTTCAGAATGACAGATACAGTGCTACGGCTTTTTAGGATGTGACTTCTATGCTGGAGACCCTACCTTAGATACCACCAATCTGCATTGTAACGATCAGGGGGGGTCATTCCACTGAACACCCCCCACCGCCACTGATCAATAAGATACCCAAAGGGTAGGAAAGCAATCTTCTCTAGAGCCATCTTTAGGAGGTAGTTAATGTCGCTCTCTGTAAAGGAAGCCCAAGTGGAAGTCAAATGAGTAACAACTGAAGAGCAACTGCTGAAAGATAAGGGAGGGATGGCTTGATAACATGAAAATAAAACACGCTTGTTTTACAGTAAGTAAAAATTTGTCATTAGCGGACCTGTGAGTGAGAGCTAAATGCGATAAGTAATAGTTATGGATAAACTTTATTAACTGCAGAGGTTATTAGCAATAAACCAGAGGACAAAAGTACAGTCTCAAGTCCAAAATTCAAACACAAATCTGCCATTTCCAGTCAGGGGCTGCTTTCTTAGACATACCTAGTTAGCTAGTATCGGGAAAGACTTACTTTTGCCTCCAGAGCTGCTTCAGGGGTTGACAGTTTGTACATTCAGAGGAGCCATTTGCTGCTGTTCTTAAACATTTATTTCTGACCTTCTGGCCTGCCTGTTAGCTTTAAAAAAGACCGGCCATTTTCCCATAACCTCTCATTGACGGCGTGCTTTTCGTCCAAAGAAATGCTATTGATTGGATGTCTTTTCATAGCATTACATTCTCTGTGAGCTCCACACACCACAGTGTGTTAAAATCACAGGATGGCGGCTGATTTTGAGATGCCTCAGCCACCATCTATGGCACCAACAATGTCACTATGGTTAAAAGCACTTCAGTTCCTTAACCACTCTAATGCTTAACTGAACAACGTGTGACCCTTTAGACCCTGTCTAGATCAGACCCACAGTCAGAAATACATTTTAGGAGGGGAGTCGAACACCCTTATCAATAAATGTCTCTTAAATTTTGTTGACAAGGGCGTAAAGCAAATTTCAAGGGGGGATTCAAACTTATAATTTTACTACCTGGTTAAGTGTATGATTGGTAACAAAGTTTTCTTTTTTTGGGGGGGTGGGTCAGCATGCTTAGACACTTAGTTCCTAAATGTATCGTTCATTTGATGTACTTCCAATAAATCAATGATAAAGTATATGCTCGAAAGTGCATTTTTTTTTATTTAAGTCTTTATTTAAGTTGCACCCAAAGATCCAGCTGAATTGAACTTAAGCACAGCCTATGCTGCCCCAACGGTGCACTAGTAATCGCGGCCTTGAGTATCGCACGTAATTCAGAGAGACTATATCGCAAAGCTGGCTATGTGCGACGAGATGACCACTTCTAAACTCACTCACTCACTATATAGTGTTGGCTACATAGATCACTCACTAGGGGATGAGGGCAGACAGAGGTTGATACATTTCAGACACTTGGCGGATGTTACGCTGTTACATAATCATATACCAGATATTTATCTCTGTCGCATAAACAAACGCCAACTTTGCTATTTTTGGATGAGTTCATATTCTAACTGAATTAGAGTATTCAGTGAAAATGGGCACGAGGCAGGGAACAACCCAGGATGGGGGGCCAGCCCATCACAGGGCAAACTCACACACCATTCACTCTCACATGCACACCTACGGGCAATTTAGCAACTCCAATTAGCCTCAGCATGTTTTTGGA
>JAODJX010000097.1:29897133-29914000 GCA_026776945.1 Isichthys henryi | reverse complement strand
CATGCACACCTACGGGCAATTTAGTAACTCCAATTAGCCTCAGCATGTTTTTGGACTGTGGGGGGGAAACCGGAGTAACTGGAGGAAACCCCACGACGACATGGGGAGAACATGCAAACTCCGCACACATGTGACCCAGGCGGAGACTGGAACCTGGGTCTCAGAGGTGTGTGGCAACAGTGCCGCCCCCTTAACAGTATATGTTATTAAAAAATATAATTATCTGCAATTATGTGAATGTATTACTGCAAGAGTGATGTTAGCACTATATGTAGACGCAATAGTACTACTACAAGAGTATTGGTACTACTATCATGTCTCTCCTAACCAGAGTAATTCAGGTTCAGAGAGTAAAAGTCCAGACCAGGGTTTTGTTTCAACCAACGTTTACTCTGTGACTGTGACTCTTTATGCTCAACTACTTGTTTGAAACAAAATCTTGGTTTGGACTTTTACACACTGGACCTGAATTAACCAACTCTGCTCCTAAATGACTAATTTCATACTCCATCATTTTGACAACAGTTCACTTCATACCCGAGAGAGTGTGAGTGCTTTAAAGTTCTTACCATCCATGCGGGAGGCATTGTTGCTGAACTTTACAAACACTGGGTATAATTCTTTCTGGGGCACCCCAGAGTTGTTGTGCCAACCCTCCCATGCATACAGCAGCTTCTTGTAGCTCCGCGAGGTTGCCATGACTTGGGTCAGCTCTGTGGGAATGCGTCATAGATAGGTGTCACGATGTCTAAGCCAAAGAATGGCTTTTCTTCCCTTTTCATAAATAAGACATCAACACTATTAGCCTGAAGGATGATCCATTTGACTGACACAAAGATGCACACATGCTGTTTGATGTCATCTCTGGTCATTTAATTAAATACATCTGCTCTAATCTGCCTGCAGGACAGCGTGTCGTCAGGAAAAGCAAACTCACATCCCGGCGTAAAGCCTGTGTCACATCATGAGTAATGCAGGTGTCACACTGCATACAGTAAAAAGACTCCTGAACCCATATTTACGCACAAAGATAATTTAGATAATTTAAATGATGTTGACTTTATAACTGACTTCATAAATCTGGGTATGAAAAAGGCTAAATATCCATCCATCCATTTTCCAAACCGCTTATCCTTCTGATCGCGGGAAGGCTAAATATGTTAAATGCAATTATTCTTAGGATTGTTCCTATTTCACCAAAAAACTAAGAGCCAGAACTCCAGATGACTTCCAGATAGGGCCAAAACTAGACTGGACACTGTACACACCAAATAAGTTTAAGACGATATCAATTTCAACACTGCCAGAAGAGCAAAGCAAGGTTAAAGGACAGACATCTTAAAATCTAAAAACATCCGATCAGATAATCGGATTTTATTTTCCTTTATGGAGTAGCATGTGCAATTAAAAGCTTTCCTTCCTCCACACATAAAGAACAACACAAGGCCTGTTGTAAATATTCAAGGCAAATGTTCCCACAACACTGCTGTAATACAGTCTCGAGATTTTGCCTGTTAAAAAAGTCCAGCAATGTGCACCGGGTGTGAAAGGCAGCACTGTGCACTAGGCAACCTCGAATTACCCTGCAGCACAATGTACATTGTCAAGGATTGGCCATAGGAAGCAAGACAGAGGCAGAGAAAAAGTCCATTTCTTGGAAATAGCTGCTCCCCAGCAGGGACCGTTGTTTGTTCTTATTATCGTTTCATATGCTATGTTGTAGCCGCACCAGTGGCCGGTACTAAGTCCCCACGAAGGGAGAAGTGAAGCTTTGTTACCCAGCTGGGTGGGAACACTGTGTGCTGTCAGTCATTGACTTTTTTAACCCCAAGGGGTCCAGCAATCTAACCGATGAGAAGCAGCCTTTGACCAGTCAGGGACTGAAAGCACAAGATAATCCCACTGCATTTTTCCAGTCACTGCAAAGGCCCTGGGGGATTCCTTGTTTACTCTGGCACATTTTCAAAAGAGGAAAAAAACATGTGCAGTGACTTTATATTTGCAATATTCTGTTCATATGCGTTAAATGCAATTGTTTGAATCTATTTGCTCTAAGTCACTTTAGTTTGTAGAGAAACAGACTATCATAAGGAATCCTAGTAATGGCATTTTTGTTTATTTAGTATGTAATATCCTACATTTTTGCAAAACCTTTGGACATCATAATTGAATAACATTAAATATGGCTTTAAATATTAAATATTGTTAAAATATTGTACTTAACATAATTCACGACAGAATGTTTCGAAATAATCACTCTTCGCAGTACCTGATGTTCTTTTTCTTCTGCTTTTTCAAATACTTTCTCCTGGGAAACCAAAGTAATTTTCGTTTTCCTGTTTTTTTCTTCACTGTAGATTCAACTTTCCTGGTCTGCCTGCATTTAAGGGCTTTAAACCCTAATCATCGCTTCTAATCTACTTCTCCTGCTGTTAGATAGCAAAACCATTCTTCCCCCAGAAGAATCCACTTCACACATATACCCAAAGAAGGTGGATCATTCCATTATCATTAATGCATCATTTGAGCAAGCATCAGGTCAAAAAATGCCTCATAAATATTATTATTCACAAAATGTCTTTCTCCTTATTCGGCCCTGATGTGCAGTAGAGACCAGAGTAAACTGCTGAAAATTACTATTACAATAACATCTAACTTTATCCATAGTTTCCCTCACAAAGACACTGGATTTTCTATACATTTAAGTTAAAAGCCCAAGATGTGATATAGTTGTGACACATGTACATACCTGCAGATAACAGACAAGTAATAGATACACAGGAAAATATGGTCTGAATGTGTGCTGTAGTTTCAGATATTGGGTTTAGGATTATTTAACTAAAAAGTATCCAACATGTGGACTCATGCGGCAGTAACATTCTGTGTTTTATTCATGCTATGATAAGGCTCTGCTAATTTCCTCCGTGTTTTAGCTGCTGCTTGCAGTGAGACGGTAAACCTGCTCACCTGGCTCCAACGACCAGCATTTGGACTCCTCAGGTGGGCAGACTTTGGCTGTGGAGTATATGTTGTCCATCTTGCTCAGAATGCTGTTGTACTGAAAAATATCAGCCGGTAATCTGTATATTTACATGTGGTAAGCATGGTCTTCTATGCACATAATCATATATGTGTCTTAGAAAACAGCACACCCCGCGAAACAGATTTAGAAACAGACAAAAGATTTTGAAAAAGACAAAATTGTGTCACTTCCCCTGGGAATGGATTAGAGTGATGTAGGAGCATTTTAGGGAAGAACTTTTGATGTATATGGAATTTTGGTATATATGCAGACTAACCTGCTCTCTCTCTACTGGGGGCAGATTTGCAGGTCCCAGAATTCGGATCCCCTGGATAATTTTCTTCAGCTGGGGGTCCTCAAAAGATGCCATCACAGTGTCATTAAATACCTCTTTAGCTACCATTCCCCAGGCTTCCGTGAAGGCCTGCTCTTCCATGGACGCTTCAACCTGTGGGAATAGTGCAGGTGGTAATACAAACATACATATCTCACATGGGGAGGTTTAAAAACACAAATCTGTCATACTTGTGGCCATAAGTAAGACCAGGGAACTGAATTCAGACTAAGAAATCACTGGTCCATAATATCCTGTATATAAAAATCAAATGTGTTTTCTGTTGTTCCCGCACCTTGGAACAACCGTATTTTTGATGAAAAATCCCAAAGATATTCAAACAAACCCACCAAATTCATCTTTCCTCATGTAAAGACCAACACTGCAGATACTGGGATCATTATCATTATTTGGTGTCAGCACAGGTGCTGAGGTAGACCAGCTGTCAGGTGCAGAATGAAAGGCCAGGCAGCCCAAGCAGAAATTCCCCTGCAGCACTGTGGCTCCCTCCCTTCGGACTGCATAAGAAAGGTGTGTCTGCACAGCGGATGGCTGAGAGCGCAGTTCAATGTCTCCAGGCTACATAAGAGAGGTGTGTCTGCGCAGAGGATGACTGAGAGCGCAGCTCAAGGTCTCCAGGCTACATAAGAGAGGTGTGTCTGCGCAGAGGATGGCTGAGAGCGCAGCACAATGGCTCTGGGCAGCGTAAGAGAGGTGTGTCTGCGCAGCGGATGGCTGAGAGCATACCTCAAGGGCCCTGGGCCTCAATGCATTTGACTCTTACATCATACTGATTTAACAGGCACAGTAAATGCACCCATTTGCCTTCAGAGTCTAGAAGGGTGACTTACTGTAATTAGAGGTCTGTGATCTGACGGGCTCAATGGGCTCTGACAAAGTACTGAGTTTTGGCCCAGGTACGGGACAGTATTTTATGTTCAACTACAATCTTGGGTTAGTTTTTAATGTATGTTTTTTTTATTTCAAGAATAAATTTTTGTGCTTCCTGGGTCCTCTGCTCATTTGCACTTTCCATACCGCCCCCCAGCACCCATCCAAACCCCCCAGCCCTCCCTTTCTCTCTCATCTACCAGCTACCTAGCAGGCATCCAACGAGGAATGGAGGAAGCACAGGAAAATATCACAAATGTCTCCGTATATGTGTATGACTAATATTTTCACAGTTCAGGTTTCAGTTCGGTTTCGGGTATTAGATTTGCTAATATTCAGACCAAACTGGGTTTGGTTTTAAGATGTTCGGTGTGGGCCGAGTTCGGGTTTTAATTTCAGGCCCATACAGAACTCTAACTGTAATACAGCGAGTAACTGGAGAAATGGCAAGGAACTGGTTTAAACTGATCACTTATGTCCTTATTGAACAGCACCCCATTAATAACGAGGTCTCGGGTGGTACGATCCATCCCTGTGGCCTGGAAATCGTGCCATGGCAATAATTTGGCCTCTCAGATTCTCCAGCCCCTCCATTTGTCACAGTGTGAGGAGGCCCTTGCTGGGCAGTCGTGCGGCTCCTTGACGTGACCCGATAAGGCGAAGGCAGCAGACGGCATGCGCCTCTATCAGAGGCACCCATAATGCATCTCAGGAACTGCCAATCAGAAAACAGCGCCTGGTGCCCCTTTGCCTGGCAGGTGGACACCTTCTGGACCACGATATGTTTGTTCAGACACCTTATCTGCTCGCTTTCCACAGGTCACACAGGGGAAATGGGAAGTTAGTGACGCATTTTCACAGCAACTCTGACCCCTCTAGCAGCAGAGAAGATAAGAAGACTACTGTGATGAAAGAGATGTATTATACAGGCTATAAGCCTGGATTCTCAAAGTTCTGAGTGATTTTGTTTCCACTTCCTGGCTGTTATCACAGTCGCATTCATCCAATGCAAACTCATGTTCTAAAGGTGATATAAGACAGTTTTCTTTTCTGGGTTCACATAAATATTTACGTAGAGGATTAACCATGATCTCCTTGGCATTAATCTTCCTTGGCTATTGTTTTATAATTTTAAATTCATAAAAAGAAAATGCCCTTTCAGGGAGTGGAAGTGTTCATTTGGTGAGTGAAAAAAACACTATGTACAAATGTATGGTGTAGGAGAGTCACTATTATAAGCTGAATAACAGATCTGCAGCTACCCTATTGTGTCACCTTACATAGCTCTGTTTTTACACACTGTTAAACATACTGATCATAATGTTGCTTATAATGCTTATCTAAAAAGACGTCTAAGTCGAGGAAACCCAGTTCTTTACTGTCCCCAGATCACTTGAAGATATACGTTTTGTCATACTGACATTTTTTTACACAAAATCGGAATAATCTGACTAGTTAATGGGCTTAATATGCTTATTGTGTGACCTTTCAAAACTGACTCCTTGTGGGGCCTGACACAGGATCACATGATACAGTGGAAAGAAAATGGACTTTATTTGGGTACTGGACTGTAGACTAGTTTAACAAAATAGTGTGAAGGAATGAAAACAACTGACAGCTGTTTCAGCACGAAGGAAAATATGACGCATTTTAAGCTACAACTAAGTACGGACTCAGACGGGGAGGGGGGGGGGGGTCTAGGTGAGTTTCCATGGCCATGGAGTTTTGTATTATATTGTGTGTTATACAGTTTCGTTTGTGCATATGTACAGTAGAGTGTATCCTGTTGTACGGTTTTTATATGTACAGTCTGCATTTATTTAATATACTTCACTGCTGATAGGAACTCGTGACCCACGATTTTCACTCACTAGTTCACTCGTTCTAGTGATGTGACAATGAAAGTGATTTGAAAATGAGACTCTTCTAGGTCATGCAGGGCTGTCAGTGAGGCCCAGGTGAAGCAGGTGTGTGGCTCATCACCTGACGTCTGTCACCCCAGGGTGTCCTTGCCTTGTGATCTTACACAATTTCTCATTTTTTCTACTTCGGGGCATCATTACTGCTCTGCCCCTTTTACTAGTGAGACACCCAAAGGCTCCCTGAAAGACCCATTTTCAGACCATTAGGCCTTTGACCAAAATCATAGTTCCAGAGCCATTGTTTGGCTGCCGCATGGTAGAATGAGTATCTACGGGCCACGGGCTGAAAATAGAATTTGATGAATCTTTTAAAATTTAATAAGCAAGAAAAATAGGTTGAATGCTCCATGCAGAGTTCCAGAGGTAAGCGTCGGAAGTGAAGCAGCATTTCATTTGGAAGCTCCGGCATAATGAATGACTAATGTTTGCATAGACTAATTCCTCAAAAATGTAATTAGATACACCCTTGTTCTGTATGGTTTAGTTTGTCTTTCAAAAAGTAGAAACGACGCTTTATGTAGGCACATTGAAATCCGATACCTAAAATGTCTGAGTGCTTGTGTAGTAATTCAGGAGAAGTGAAAGACCCTGATAGAGCACGGCATATTGAAGGGCTGTGCTTCGTGTATGACAGCTGTGTGACCATTCTGACTTCAGCACTGCTGCCGGTACATTGAGCAAAATCAATGTACAACAGTTCTCTAAAGATAGATTTCACCTCTTACAAAAGACTCTTACTATCTGCTGGACACATTTGTGAGAAGCGATACCATAACGCAGCTTCCAGTGTGCATCGTCTGAGTATTCTGCCCGTTACTTGTGCTACATTAGCAATCAGTATTTTGCGAAATCCTTGCGTGTGGTTCAGCCAGCCCAATCAGCTGGGCCCTCAGGTCAGGGCAAGTAATCTTCACCTTTTCCCACTAGCTGTGCTGCCTTTTCAGAATCCTAAAGTTACTCAGACACCTACTGGCATCACACACGAGAAACTAACCCGCCATCTAAATAGTAGATGTGCCGTCGCACGTCGTGCCACCTGTCCGCCGTCAGTCACCTTTTGCCCTGAGAGTGAGCTTCTGCCGTGCCGCCCACCGCCTTCCTAAACAAATGCTGCCCGATGCTCACACCTCAGCAGCTGAGATACTATCTGGGGAAGGTTTCAAAGTGCACAAACCTTATTACCCTGGGATGAATAGGCTTGGCCCTTTGGAATATCAGCAGTGGGCTAAAACTGTCACTACGATGCGTGAACCTCAGCGAGCATGATTGGGAAGCCAGCTGTCTGGATCACTGTGTCATTAGCTGCTGATCCTCGTCTATCAAGTGAGTATAAACTCACGGAGTAATAGCACAGAGCCCAGCTTGTACTGTATTGTGTTGGCTTGGCTGTGAGGGATCTTCCAAGCTGTGATCCTTACCTGTTTTTTGGAGTTGTAGTCTGTCAGGTTTGTGTTGTAGGTCCAGCTGGCACTAGTGCTGAAGAACAAGACCTCCTCAGCGGTGGTGTTGTAGTCATCTGTAAATTTCTTCGCCCCCTCCTCAGTGCTGTCGTATGTCCCTGGGGTCCACCCCGTGGGCAAAGCAAGTGTCGCTCCAAGGAGGGTTGCTAACACTGCTAGCCAGAGCATGCTGGCCCAAGGCTGTTCCACCAGAAAGGCAAAAAAAAGTACGAGAAAAACTCAACGAAAAAGGAGTTTTGGGAAGAGTTGTGCAGCTGAATTGCCCTCTGCTGGCTCCTCTGCTTCCTTCCTTTCCCCGTGTCTCAGAAATGCTGATCAGTCACTGCAAGCTTCTTTTTAAGTGCCAGTTTAACCCAGCCCACAGTGTCTGCAGCCTTCCCCTCACCAGTTTACAGCATAATCCATGCACACTGTACAGTATGTTTCTCTCTCTCTCTTTCTCTCCGTCTTGCTCTCTCTCGCGCTTTACCTGGCCACCACTCCGCTCCTTCCAGGTCTCTCAGCAGTAGAACAAAAACAGCTTACAGACGCTTCCCATTTGGCTGGTAGCTGGAACTGTTGCAGAGAAGCTTCACACGCCACCGGTCGCCAAGGGACCGGCGTCTAGTCCGCCTCACACGCCACAGGTCTGGAGGAGACGAACAAGACAGAACCGGTGTGAAAAAGAAGGATCAGAGAGTGAGGGGAGATTGAGGGAGGGGAGGGAGAGAGAGACGGAGGGAGAGAAAGAAAGAGAGAGGTAATTTGTGGGAGAGGGGATCCAGAGGAACAAAGTAAATGAGCCTGACATCTATCTTTCACCCTTATAATTCTCAGTCCAGAACTCCTTGAATTTTTTTGTGCATTTTTAATTAATCAGTGGACATGAAGGATCTTATCAAAATGAATTGAACTGCACTCTGTTCATAAGCATTATGAAGCTGGCACCCTTAAAGTAGGTACATCATCTCCAAAGTTAATTGTTGCCATTAATTTATTATTGTTTAAAGGCAGCAAGAGCCAAAAGGAGTAAAATAATGCTGTAATTGAAAGGGATCTTGCAGCATGCAGCTTCGACTGCTGGGTCGGGTTTGCTGAAGGCTGCAGTCTCACTCAGCAGGAAATGGACCTTTCGGTATTTGCAGATACAGGGCTCTCGCAGAGTAAGAGTGAGGAGACACATTCACGCCAGCCTGCCGCCGATCCCCTCCATGCAGGGTTTATGTTCTCCATGGAGACCTTTCCCAGAATCCTTCAGTGTCACTCAGGAGGAACAAGAGGCCTACACCAGGTGGTAAAAGGCGCTGGAGGATTCAGGGAAGAGTACGGTGCTCACCTATATATTTTCAGGGCAAGCAGGGGAGGGGGACACTGGTAAGGGGAGAAAGGACTGAGAAACAGAGAAAGAGAAGTAACATTATAATCATGCTGAAGTGACACTCAGCAGGGGCATCGCGCCACAGCCAATAAAGTAATAACTATTAATAATATAATAATATGCCAATAACGTTATAAATTTCTCATTTCCTAATGTGCTAAAAGTCGATAATGTAATAATTGGCAAATGATATAAAAACCTATTACATTATCAGCAAAAATTACATTATTGGTTCAGAAAATGCATTACATTATCCATCCATCCATCCATTTTCCAAACCGCTTATCCTATTGTGTCGCGGGGGGTCCGGAGCCTATCCCGGAAGCAATGGGCACGAGGCAGGGAACAACCCAGGATGGGGGGCCAGCCCATCGCATTACATTATTTGGCAGTTATTACAATATAGACTTTTATTACAGTACATGAGCATGGAAAAATGATCACTTTAGTATTGGTAGTTATATTATCGGCTGTTACAACTGTAACAATGTCGTTAGTGTGTTTGACAATTACAGGTTTCTGATATTTTATTTCCACATAGGCAAACGTGTATTTAATCAATACACAAGGTCTCATGCTCAGCTGATTTTAATCTTCTTCTGTCTTTATGCATTTAAACTTCTATTAAAATGTGTACTTTGAGCAGTATAATCTGAAACAGAACATCCTCTTTTCAGTCTGGTCTCTGTATAAACATGTTTAAGGAAAGGATTTTTTTTTTACTTTTTTATTTTAATGGTGTACATGAGACCCAGTGACGTCAATATCCAATGCTGAGCGACGATGTCAATATGAGATTTAATTAGAATCGCTTTCCAAAAAAGAAATGAATCGCATGTGTGGCCGTTTCTGTAGAGCTGAGGCTCACACTTTGGCTGCACGCTCAGAGGTGGTGTTTGGAGAATCGTTGTGGGCCCCAAGCCCAAGAGCCACTCTATGAATAGCAGAACTCGCAGCCCTTTCTAGCAGCTTGAACCAAATCTGAGAGTGACCCCATCCTGGAGTCTGTAAGCATTGTGGTCCACACTCTCCCCATCACGGGATCCTCACTAGCCTCATCCCCCATAATCCTCAAAGCACAAATAGCATCCATTCCCTGAAAGACAACAACAAACTCGGGTCAAAATCAATCCATATGTATCACACTCTTTTTTTTTTAGCGTGACAGTTCATAACATCAAGAAGAAGAGGGATTTACAAGCATAATATTTATAATTAATATAAATGCTTACAAATAAATACTCGTCACGAGATGTGCAGTTCATCTTGGGGGTGTGCATGGTGGATGTAAAAGCTGTAAACCAGCGGAAGAACACAGAGCTGCTGCTGTCCATTGTGGAAACTTCTTCCCTTTTGAAAATGACTGGCAATCAACAATTCCCCAAACAGCAAAACTGGAAAACATTCAAATAGTTTTTGAGTTTGACTTATTTTCCGCTTTCTAAAGGGGACCATCCTTTAAAAAAATAAATAAAAAAGTTGTTTAAAAGGAATAACAATAACACAGATGTCCTTTGGGGATGTATGTCGGTTCTGGCATCTCAGAAACAGCCACTGTCTGGGGATTGTCATACCCTCCTGTGTCTAGAGCAGCGGATCTCAATCCTGTTCCTGGTGCTCCCCCTCCCCCCCCCCACACTGCTTTCAAATTGCCACACTCATTACTAGCCTATTAAGGACCATATAAGCCTGATTTAGGTAGGGTTGGAATGAAAGCAGTGTGGGCTGGAATAAATACATTCTAGTGGGGGGGGTGCAAGAACAGGATTGAGTACCATTGGTCTAGAGAATCCACTTCAGCCTCCTGAACATCTTCAATGTGTTATACACTGAGAGCTTCCTTTCTGCACGCCACTGGCTTTAACTTTACCTTTAATCCGCCTGGCTGTTCTCCTCTGACCTCTTTCCCACAGAGGAAACATACATGCTTTATGGTACAGTAAACAAAAACATAGTCAGCTGCATTCCTGTGGGAGAAAACACCTTGTCAACAAGAGAGGTCAGAGGAGAACAGCCAGGCTGATTAAAGTTAAAGCCACAAGTGCAAAAAAAAAACAGTGAGATACATCGGTAGTCTGCAGAAAGGTATCTCTCAATGCACAACACGTTAAGTATTGACATGACTCTAGTGCATAAAGTGGATCCTACTGGTATTGCATATGGGTTCCTAATAAAGTAGACACTGAGAATGAAACAGTAGCAGTGAATGTGCAGTGATTGTCCTGAAAGGGAGAGTCATGTGACTGAGTTTCGCCTGCTTAGTAAGTTCTCCTGTCCCCCACGGCCGGTGATGTGTATAAATCGGCGTGTTCTGTTTTCCATCCCCTTGTAACCTGGAAGCAGCTGCACCCCTAAACCCAGAAAGCCCTCAGGCCTGACAAGCCCCCCCTTTGTCTGTCTTCACTGGGCCGGCTTGCTTTGCTTTTCAGTTCCCACCGAAAGTGGAGTTTCTCTTTCCCCTCTTGTGTGCTGTCATTCGCATTCCTACCCCACCCGGTCCCCCTGTGAAAGCTGTTTTCCCTGAATAAGGATCCCGTTCCTGGCCCAGCCTGCTGTCACACGGTTCTGCCTCAAACAGACACAGAGGCGTGGAATCAAAAAGAGAGTATGCTTCCAAACTCATCTGTAGCCAAAATAGTAATATTTTTTTAATCGTCCGTGACGTTGTACTAGATAGACGATTACAGAAAATGAATGGATGAGTGTTTGCACTAAAAAACAAATCTCAAATCCATCATAAGGGATTATACAATGATTTTGCAAAACACAATGTTTAATCACTTTCTAAATGTAAATCATGTGTTTGTAAATGAGTTAACATAAAGATTTGTGGGTTGCAAACTATTTGTTATGGCAATTATGAAGTGAAGTTATTGAGGGTAGATTGATATGATGGCACAACACACTTGAAATGTAACCGGAGGGTTAATAATTACACTGTTGACGTTCATACTTGCTGAGTACACATGTATGTGACCTGTTTGGTCCAAGAGTTGACTCTCCCCCTTTATCTATGGTACAAAGGTGCCTAAATAATTACAAAAGATATCTTAATCTATATATTTTACAGCTAGGAATCATTTTAACGAAGATTGCAATCTTGCCTGGATGTGGGAGCTTACAGAACCGCATGGAAGGGCAAAGCACCGACAGAAAAATGATACGAACAGTTTCTGTGATCATTTTCCTATCTGTCTTTTATAGACCCATGTTGACAACGAGCTTCCATTCTGTCACAGACTTTAAAATCAATGATGATAAAGCTGAAAGGTCTTTGATAGCAGGAGAAGGTATTAATTTTATAGTCTGCTTTACTTGGTAAAAGGTAGCATGGTGATTCAGTGGTGTTTCACACCTCCGGGCCTGGTGGTTTGAATACAGGCCCTGCTGTGTGTGTGAGAGTTTTCATGATATTCTCATGTTATCATGATCTAAAGGCATCTTTAAATTGACCATATTGTGTCTTGCAATGGAGTAGCATCCTATCCGGTCTTATCTGTTGACAACTAGCCTGGTGTTGCCTAGCAATGTTTACACTGACAGAATGCATTTTTTGTGCACGTTTTTCCTTCCTCGTACAAATTTGCCCAATGCACCCTTTAGTTCTTGATTAACCTGGAGAGACCCTTTAGTTAACCTGGAGAGACCCTTTAGTTAACCTGGAGAGACCCTTTAGTTAACCTGGAGAGACCACATAGAGCAGGAACAGGTTGGTATCAAATCTATGTTTGGACTGAAATTTCATTCTATTCACCCTTTGTCTCCTTGTAGCAGGGTGCTACTTATGCTTATCAGTACGCTGCCAGACAAACTACTGAAGATTTCTGAACCCTTTCTCTCAATGAAACCCATACGTACTTCATCATACAGTTGTGGAATGATTGTCTAAGGAAGTGATTTCCTGCTTAGGATAACATACAGTACATTGGATTAAGAGCGTGGCCTTACTTTCTATATCTCTTGTCCTCCGCAACTGAAGGGTTTTGAAATCGCTGGTAGTCATTAGCCAATTCCTGATCTATTGTATTTTGTTTTGCTGGGGTCACGGTCTTCAGCATAAAGTGGCTTATAAAGCTCAAAAAACAAATGGAATATAAATAACCGAACAAGCAAATAAATAAGACGCATTCATGCCAAGGATTTACAGTATTTATTCAGTTACGTTGAATATCTATATATACAGAACATTTGTTTATTTAAGTCATATTGACCCTAAACTAAACAGAAATTGATTTATGAAGAAAATTCTGATTATTGAAAACCCTGTCAAATTACATCCACTAAATTAAATAAAATTCACCAGTGAATACCAATAAAATGTCCTGGTTCACCTTCTAGATTAGTCTTTGAATGCATCCTGTTCCGCACACCGTCACAATGCCCCATCTATGACCTGCTCCTGTGATTTGCTCTATTAAAATTTTACTGCAGCTTCCCCCTTGAAAACACATTTGCAAATGCAGTGAGTATTTGGAGAGGAAAAGTATGAACGATAGATGCCATTTCATCATGAATGCTACTGCCCCCTATAGTATGTGTTCTGCAACTGTATATTGCTCCCCATCTTCAGTGCTGGGTGCAGGTCCATGGGATTAGCTGTCACTCACACATCATTTACACATGGTATCTGACCAAAGAGCTTACCAGAATAGCACATAATATTAGTCTTACATTGCAGGGAATTTATATTACAATGACAAAATCCAAAAATTTCACAATTTATCTATGATACTTCGTATGATTTTTATAATACTAATATGTTTGTAAAATGTGTATGAAACTAGCATTCCATCATTGCAGGTTGTGGATAAGCTAGTGTAGACACTAGGCATATGTGCATCTGTAAAGCATGCAGTCAGTACAGTATCTTTTTATAGCAGTGCTTTCCATGAGTATTTATAAGCTGCCTTCATCTTGGTTGGGGTATTATGGCCCAGCGTGGGTATAATGGGAACCCTGGGTTTGTTGGATGGCATGTGTTTGTCTTGCACACTTGGCAACATGCTACCTAGATTCTACCACATCTTGCAGGACTCATCGAAGATCAACGGTGGAGCGGAGGACATGCTCTCATCACCCTGATGCAGGAGCACGGGCTCAGACTGTGACGTAAAACACAAAAGTGGTAGAGGAGATAGTGGACAGTTCAGTCAGGGTTAAGACCAGCCTGTCTCAGTCGGTGAATAGGATCAATAACAATGACAGCATCAAAACAACCACATTCAACTATGACAATGGTCTCAATGTTCTCTGTGAGTCGGCAAGACATTCCTCTAGGTTCTCTGATATCATTCCCTCAATCCCAAAGTATGATGATCTAACTGACCACTGGTGTCAATTACAGTGTTTATCCCCAAGTGGTCAGGATAGATGGAAACATGTAGACACACTGATATTGTTGAAAGTCATCTGGCAACAATACAGCAAACTAAGAATGTCATAACGTTTTCCTGGGAGATTTCTACAGTCCTGTCTAAATACTATAACTACTTATAAATCATGCTGTCATGCATTCTCTTCTTGTGCACTTTTGGCGAGTCAAAATGATGTGTTGTCAATGAACACATTGTTATGAGAGGAACACTTGAGCTTCTCCTGTAAGGAAGCCTGACCTGCTCTGCCAGGACACACAGCAGTCCCACCCCCGCTCTTCACAGCAAGGTCCGGCACTGGCGTAACTATGCTGGGGAAAAAAAACTCGGATCAATGTAAAAAGCAAGCAATGTTTTTCATTTGCAAAATGAGGGCAGTTGTGTAATGTTTTACTTACCCTCAAAAACAAAGTACCATTTTTATCCTACTGGAATAACGACCTTCAGTATCTTCAGCGGCATTTGATGATTTGTTCAACTGGCAATAAGTATTTCTTCACCTGGTACCACATTATCTTAGTACTGGAAACACTGCTGTGCCATGCCAGTCAGCTGAATGGGATTTTAGATCAGCCTGATAAATACTACGTCCCACTTGGAGGTTAATTCAGCCTGATACAGGTACCACAAAATAAATACCCCAAGTTTGGCCCTGATACCTCATGCTGAAACCAGACAGAACTTTGGGGTTGTCCGAAAGGTACGGGGTAAATTTCCAACAGAACATGTGATGTTCATAGGAAATATCAAATGTCCCCACAATGTGATAGAAACCTGTTATTTAAACATTGTGGGGACCATTTTTTCGGACCCCACAATGGAAAACTCAATTTTATCAAAAATGACTATAAATGTGAATGTAATCAAAAAACGAAAAATGCCAAAAGTCTTGTATTTTTGTTTGGGTACTTTTGGATAAAGTTAGGGTTGGGTAGGGGTTAAGGTCATCATTGTTGAGATTAGGGCTTTGGCCAGTCCCCAAAATGATAGGGATAGATACTGTAAACACTGCTGTGTCACTGCTGTTTCCTGCCTGGTGCATATAACTCTGTGTGTGTGTGTGTGTGTGTGTCCTGGTACTGTACACCTATCCTTATGTCCCCATAACATGATAAATATCTACTTTTTTTCCCTTATGGGCACCGGTTTCCTGGTCCCCATAAGGGAAAACTCTACTTTATAAAAATCAGTGGCTGCTATGAAAAAACTAAAAATGCAAAAACTCTTGTATTTTGCTTGGTTACTTATGGTTATGGTTACGGCAGGGTGGGGGTTAAGGTTGTCATAGTTAGCATTAGCATTTTTCCCACAGAAGTGAATGAGCGGGCCCCATAAGGATAGGTATACCCTACATGTGCGTGAGTGTGTGTGTGTTTCCTGGAACAGGCTGCAGGCCATTGTGACCCCAAATAGATAATCAGTTAGAAGATGCATAGATGATGCTCACCCTCCAGGATTAGCACATAAGTTAATTTTCAGCCACATCTTGACGTTCTATATTTATCTAAATAATAAATCATTACGGCAATATGAACATTGGTGCAGAACTTTTAATCAAATTCTTAAATGTTTGAAAGCAATTTTTGGTATTATATGATAAGTATTTCAATGACAAACTGTCAGGATTAGCACCTGTCCATCCCTGCCCTTCAAATCTCTTCCCCGTTTGACCAGCAGGTGTCACTGGCCAACCTGCCTTTTCACTCTCTGTCTGATAACTCTTGTGTGTAACCTTTGTTCCCTAGACTATCACATAGTTTGGAGGGTTGTGGGTGCACGTAAAAAGACTGTGAACCCGTTGGTCATGGGTTCATGGTTGGCTGGAGACCATTATGTTTTGTTTTTAGTGTGTATTATTTATCATTGTTTCCCTGTTTTAGGTTGCCCCCTTCTGCTGTAATTGTTTTGTGTATTGTTATGACCCTAGATGTCCCAGTGTTATTAGCCTTTAGTTTATTATTTCCCAGTTTCTTTGCTCAATAGTTGTTGTGAATTCCACCTGTTGCTCGTTGTCCTAGGCCTTCATTGATTGGCTAATTCGGTTACTGTTCTCACCTGTCCTGTGTCATGTCTTGTTAACCTTGTGTTTGCCTGCCCCTGATCTGTTCTCCACTCAGTCATGGTTCATGTACCGTACGCTGCTACTCTGTTTGTTTTTTCTAGTTCTGCTCCCCGTGTTGCTCTTGTGTTGTTACCTTTTGATTCTTTTTTTTTGTAGTTAGTTCTTGATTCTCCCATTTGGTTTGAACCCTTTGTGGTCCCTTTATTTTTTGGTTCACCCCTTGGTGTTCTGTTTTGTTTAATAAACAAATGACATAAATACGCACAGCGATAAATATAAATGAAAGAAAAAAATACCTTTTTATTTTGCTGTAGGATTGTTTTTGTGTTAATTAAAATAATTTGTTATGATTTCTTAGCTCCCGATTATTAGAATCTATCTATCTATCTATCTATCTATCTATCTATCTATCTATCTATCTATCTATCTATCTATCTATCTATCTAT
>JAODJX010000097.1:29861273-29872979 GCA_026776945.1 Isichthys henryi | reverse complement strand
GGGGGGTCTCCTCTGGGGCACAAGAGGCCATGACTGCTCCATGCTGCACAAACCCTCCTGTGCCTCCCCCACCACCGCCGCCACCCCCTGGACCCTCTATCCCGCCTCCCCCACCTGCTCCCCCACTAGAGACCGGTCAGTACTTTCAGTAACAAGCTGAATGATACAACAATATCTGCACAGCTGGTTTTGTAGTTGGGCTCTGGAGTCAGGAGCCTGAAATCACTCTCATTATAAATGCATTTATTCACAAAAGAGTAACACATCCTGCCTTATTTTTGGAGGCTGGCGTTCCTTTTAAATATGAGGGACCACAAAAATCAAACCGTTCGCCTTCCTTAGAGACGAGTCCCAGTTTATCTCTGTGACATTGCAGCAGGATGTGGTTAAGCAAGCCTTCAAAACCAGCTCTGAGCATAACAATGAACGGAATAGCACATGTGACCTAAAGCCTAATTTCCTATTTCAGTGGCCGAAGAAAACTCCTTCCCTATGATACCAGACCAGCCTTTGCCCCCCCCCGCTGTTGAAGGCTTGGATTTTCCGGGCCCATCTCCTGTATCGAATGATTTCAGCTCAGGTAACAAGTGGCCAACTGGCACTTCTTCCCCCACTGCTATGGACTGTTGTGTCTCTCGCCGTTACGCTGGTCCAAAGTTGTTCTGCCGGTGTGACCCATATTTAAATTACCTTAAAAAATTCTGGCCGATGCAGATTCACAAGGGGGCGACAGACTGTCATCTCCTACGCACTGAGCTGCCTGCTGCCTTGGCTGGGTTGACGCTTCTCTCTTTCTTGGGTTTTGCTGAACTGTGCCCTGATTCTTGTGTTTTTGTGTCTTCTTTACCTCCGCTTCCTCCGGGCTTCAGTTCCTCGCTCCAAGCGCTCTCGGGGACAGCGCTACCCTCCCAGCTCGCGCTCAGGGTCGCTCCGGGGCCGCCTGGCCCCCTCCGTGCGCTCGCTGCACACTCTGTCTCTCACTCTCCCCTCTTCTCGCCCACGTAAGGCTGGTTTCTACGCCTTTCCGCAGCCCAACACCACTACGCCATATAAAAAATGCACCCAGGTACCCAGGAAGTGGCCACATATTCACATTCGGAGAAACAGACAATAACTGTGTGATATTTTTGACCATAAATATGCAGCTGAGTTTAGGCAGCACTTATATGCCGTTCAGAACAAATCCCAAAGTCAAATTCAACACGAGTTAAATATGAAGGTTATACAGTTTGTTAAAAAGCTATTTATGGACAGTGTCACCCTTGTTTCTGGCCGTCTCCTTTAAACATAACCAGATTTCATCTTTCTGCTGAGACTTTTTGCCACACCTAATTTAAAAATAGAATCGATTATAGACATTGTATTCCTCACCAGTAATACTTTGACTGAGCATGTCCACTGGCTTTTGTTTCTGCAATGAGTTGTGTGTCACCAATGAGCTGTGTGTCACCAATGAGCTGTGTGTCTCTCTGTGCTTGCCGCCCAGTCATCATCCCCCCGCCCCCCCCATACCCTCCTCCTCTAGTCCCCCTGGCCTTGTTGAGTCCTTTGTACAGCCTGACCTCTCGCTTGCAGCATCTGGGTGAGTGGGCTTTCTTGGGGTAGAGAAGGTCGAACACCCAGAGACCCTTAACAGGACCAAGAATATTCATTGAGCAGTGAATTAGATGCTTAAGTGACAAAATATGACCTCTTTTCCAGTTGCTGTAGGAACATTGTTAGAATGAGGCACCTTATCTGCTGAAATCATATACAATGACATAGAAAACAGTGTCACCTTACGTTGTTCATAGTAGTAACATTCAAGGAGATGTTTTGTTGCACTTTTCATTGGAAACGTAGACTTCCTGTCTGGTTGTTTGGTTGGTTAAAGCCAAGGAGATCCAAGACGTCTTTTCTCACACATTGTGTTTCTGTTTTCTGTGTTAGACCTGGAGTTCCAGATTCCACCCCCTCCCCTTGATACCACAGAGGAATACAGTGATATACCACCCCTCCCTCCTCCTATTGATTATGACCAGTCTGCACCCACCAATTACCTGGAGAAAGGTATACAGAAATGCAACAGAGTAAAAGAAGGTGGACGTGACAATAAATGCTAGCGATTTACCAAGCACAAATGACTAATGATGATGAACTGATTGCTGACATAAAAAGCTGGAAAGTGCTCATATTAGACTTTGTCTTTACTGCAAGCCAAGGGCAGCTAGCTGATTAGGGGGCGTCGCCTCTGATGTATTTATGGCCGTGGACGTTCTCTTGCTGTGTGCCGGCCATCGTCATGACTCTTGGATGTTCTGCCTTCACAGTGGTGGCTTTGTACAGCTACAGCTCAGACAAGCTTGGTGACTTGACCTTCCAAGAAGGTGACATCATCTACCTAACGAAGAGGAATGAGGACGGCTGGTGTGAGGGAGTCCTGAATGGTGTGGAGGGCTTCTTCCCGGGCAACTATGTGGAGCCCACCAGCTAACAAGCTCTTCCTACCAGTGTTTGTACCACAGTGGGTCTACTGGGAGAACAAGCTATTGAACACTGGCTCCATGGGCATTACTTACTGTCCATTTTGATTTATTTTCCAAGCGTGCTTTCACACTGTTGCTTGAATACAAGTCAAGACAAAAGCTGATGGGTTGCCCCAAGCATAGCTGTTGTAGGAATTCTGCAGTCAGAATGTTTCTGGGATTATTGAGAGGGTGTCGTAAATCTGTTCAGTTTGTTAGCATAAATAGCATCTGCAATGAACTTGAACTACAACAAATGAAGTCTGCACTCACAGATTTCTTGCTCAGTTTCCAAAGTCTTGTTATCCTCATAAATCCTCTCCAGGATGTCATTGTCCATTGCTGAACTGTCGTCAGACTGAAGATTAATATCCTACATAAAGATTAGTATCTTAGTCCGGGGTTTGGGTAAAAAAAAGTATTTTTTTATCTTTTTGTTATCATTTAAATTATGTGTTCTCAGGTAGTGCAAAATACAAGTGAAAATGTGAAAACGTAAGGAAACATATTGAACAGGTACCTTCAATCTAACATATATATATATACAATGTTTAATGAATTAGGTCTAAAATGTTCTTCCTGAGTACATGCATTTCATTTTAAAATTTGCTAAATTTTCTATTTTAATATAATTGTGCCAAATATCATACTATAAGCATCTAAAAAGTCTAAAATAGTAATATATAAATTTACAGAACATTATGTAGAACATTGTGCAATTATTTAAAATGACATTTACATGTAGTTTTCATGTTTTCACAAATATAGCATTTTACTAATGTGATCATTAAAAGGAAAAGGGAAATACTGAACATGTGTTACAAATATTATTTTGACAAATTAAATTGTGAGTGTGGTCATTGTGAGATTTATTTTTAAAACAGCTTATTTGCACAATTTTAAGGACGCTAAATGGATCCAGAAAGGTTGCTTTGATCTCCATTTCAGCCGTGTGGTTTGGGGACCTGGTGTCATTTTTCATATTTCAGGTAATAATCCATTAATTCAACAAATTAAACACCAGCGATGGACTGGATCCAAAAGTAGTAACGTCATGAGCCATCCAGAATTTAACTTTCCATCCATCCTGAGTATTGCTCGTCCAGTACAAGGCGTCCGTGACCCTGGAAGCACAGGTCAGGGGACCCCCCAGGCAGTGGGCCAGTCCATCACAGGGCACACGCACTGCAGTCTGTTTAGAGAAACAAACTGTAAAACCTCTATGTCCTTATGCTGCATCCTGATTCTTTTGTTTTAACTGATGGGATCTTTTTCAGGTCAGTTTGCTAAAGTATGCTTCTTACTGCATGACCTCTGGACCCAGTGTCAGCACTTTCTATGCAATGGCTCATGGGAAGGACCTACTACCTACCAGGAAATACCTGACCTTGCAGCACACTGAAGGCAGTTATCTTGCTGAATATTACTTCCAGCTTTCATTTGTGTTTCTTATCAACATACTGCTTCTAAAACACAGGACACTATTTCGGTATGAATTTCCAGTTAACATTGCACTTGGCCTGGGTGTTATCCCACTTATGCGACTTTATGAGAGCTTAATCTTCATCCATTCCTCCACCTTCCAGCTGCTTATCCTGCCACGGTCATGTGGTTGCCTGGAGCCAATCCCGGGCAACATAGGGCATCAGGCTGGGTTTTATATGCGATTTACAGTACCTGTAATGACAACACTTGTGTTGTGAATGTATTTTTTTTAGTGTTACGTGACAGTAGATGACAAATCCGTTTATTATGAATGAATTTACGAATTATGGATGATTGAACTCCTTATGTTATGCTGTGGAGTGACACGATAAAGATATTGCTATTATTGTAAAATGTATACTGTATATTTTAAAAGGTATAGAAACTAATAAGCGTAACAAAAAACTTATCATGACCAACTGCAGATCAACACATGAACACTTGTTGATTATGCTACATCAGCCATAGTGCGTAATGTTTGTGTTCCCTGCAAAGCACTAGCCTCCCATCCAGGGTGTCCCTACAGTACCTTGTGATTCATGTGGCTTGATTTGGGGCCATCCCTCCCACTACAAGAATATGTCATTTCTGTTCTGTGTTTGTACCGATAGATCAAACATACAGTAACATTTATTATAGTTGCAGAACACTAGAGGTTCTAAGGTTCCTGCTGTACTAGTGTTAAATCTGTATTAGTCTTAAAACAGGACTAGGTTTTGAACTGGATCAATGGCCTTTGAATAGATATTTTCTGCCCATTATAATGCTGCTTCCATAAAAGGATATATGATGAGGAGATGTGAGTTTACATACTGAGATTTAATGAGAATTCTAAACAAATGAATTTGACCAATGACAGCAACCGATCTCTCAATCACAGGAACTTGACTTGTTCCGCTGTGAACTTTGCACTGTGGCGCCTCCTGTCTCCTTAACCACTCTGGGTGAATTGTAAAAGCCGCATTCCCGCTCCTAGCACTGTGCCTCGTGTTGGCGCGCATACTGCAAAGAAACAGCAGGACACCAAGATATCCACTTTTAGTTCAACTGGCCTGGGATATTTCAAGGGGGGCGTACCTGCCCAGGGGGACAACTCTAAGGTCCACCTACTCATCCTCAGCTCTCTTTCAGAAAGGTGAGTTTAAATTTTCATATACAATTACAAAGCCTGTGTAAGATCAATTAGCATTTAGTGCACAAGCAGACAAATGTTATATTAACTGTCTATTTTACAAAGGCAAGGGTACCATTCACTGGTGAACACTTAATTTGACTTAAAGGACTGTCCATATGTAATGGATTTGTAATTCTGGACTTGATAGGGAGGAGAATCGGCATAAACAGATTAATAACGATGAATACATTTGAGGGTTTATCTCATTCACGTTAATTCTGGAATATCGACAACCCTGGAGGGGTTGCATTGCGGCCAACTCAGCAAGATTACGTATTTTCTGTTCTTGATATCACCAGACCCTCCACATCATTCATTTTGGTGGTAAATAATTCGAAGTTCCAGGGTTCCCACTGTACCAGTGTTATATCTGTATTGGTCTTAAAGCAGGACTAGGTTTAAATAGTGCTGGAAGTAGAGGTGTTGAAGGTGCTTCTGTGCCTCCTCTTGTCTGTGTCATCAAAGAAAAACAAAGTGATATTTTAAGTATCTCACAATGGCTCAGAGGTGACGTCATGATTTTTTCTCCAAAAAGACTTACGTTGTTTGGCTGCTGATAGCTACCAGTGATACAAAATAACTTCAGTAAAGTCTATTGGTTGTTCCAACGTTCAACATCAAGCTCAAAACATCTTCACACACTTATGGCAGGTTTTGTTCTGCAAACGGTGCCTTTGAAAAGGGGAACTTGGTGAAGTTAGTCGGAGAAAAATATTTAAAAAAGAAAATAAAGTGTAGCCTTTAACAATGGGAAATGGAGCGTGACGTAAAATAACTTTCCGCAACATAACCATAAAGATCTGTATCACGGTCTGCTCACACGCTGAGCCGTCTGATGGAGGGAGTCAGCATCTCAAGAGCTCAGGCATCAAGGTTTCTGAAGGAAAAAATTTAAAACAATCGATACAGGTTATGAAACTGGCTTCATATTTTATTCCAGCAGAGTCCTCACCATTGTTTGAGCAAGTACTCAACCTGAATTTTAGCACTGATAATATTACCCCGTATAAACTGTAAGACTGTAATGTATGATAATAGGGTCTGCTATGGAATAAAATAATAAAGCAATTAAGTAATAAAGTGCACCCAAGGCGATAATACGAGTGCGTATTGGTAATGGAGGTCATACTGCAATATGGGATCCATGGCCATTTAATTTAATTTTACTCTTTTATATACAATTCACAGTAGATTCTTCACAAAGCCACTTAGACCACCACTCACAGCTATGATTTCAGTCCCAAGAAACAAGACACAGAAATAAAAAGTAAACTTTATGTCGATTATAGTCTCATGAGGGACAGCTTCAGAAAGCTTTAAACAAAGACTGAAATAACAGCAGCCCTGGGGGACCAAGTGAGGGACCTGCATCTGTCCTTTTGTTCCCGCCAGCTAATAAGTCTTGCAATAAAATACCGATCTCCATGGGACAGTGATATGAAGTCACGATTTCCTGACAAAGACATCTCTATATAGAACATCAGCCATCCATCCTTCTGTTTATTCGCTACTCTTGAGACATGGTGAACCTAGAATCTATCCCAGAGCACAGAGGACACCCAGGGCAGGATGTCAGTCCATCACAGAGCACAGGGCAGGGGACACCCAGAGGAGAATGCCAGTCCATCACAGGGCACAGGGCAGGGGATACTCAGAGGAGAATGCCAGTCCATCACAGGGCACAGGGCAGGGGACACCCAGAGGAGAATGCCAGTCCATCACAGGGCACAGGTCAGGGGATACTCAGAGGACAATGCCAGTCCATCACAGGGCACAGGGCAGTGGACACCCAGAGGAGAATGCCAGTCCATCACAGGGCACAGGGCAGGGGACACCCAGAGGAGAATGCCAGTCCATCACAGGGCACAGGGCAAGGGATACTCAGAGGAGAATGCCAGTCCATCACAGGGCAGGGGACACCCAGGGCAGGATGCATGTTTATACACTATGGTCAATTTAAAGATATCTACTAACTTATCCCACATGCTTTTGAACTTTGGGAAGAAACCTCACAAATACAGGGAGAACATGAAAAAGTTCCCCATTCTTGCCTGGGGCAAGATTCAAAAGATTCAAATTCAAAAAAAGTAAACCTTTCAGCATCCAAGGGACCAGGCTGCATGGCTCTCTTGGCACGTTACGTAAGCGGGGAGGGCATGAAGAGCTTCTAGTCAGCCTACAGCTAAATCTGTTTCCCAGCTCATTTCCAAGTCTTTCAGATCATATGCAAATGTTCACAGGACTTTACATTTCTCATCTAATTACTCTCCAGTCCTCATTCCAGTGCTGCTCTTGGATTCCCATGCAGTCAAAAGAATTAGGACCATCAGGATCCCATGGATCTGCCAGACCTCTACTATCAGATTTAATAATATCTTGCAGCTCCATATGTCCCTCTGTTAAGTAAATAAAAACATACTATGAGCTTTTGAACTCCTACAGAGACACTCTGCAGCAATCAGATTTAACTCACTCACAGCCCACTCGTAATTTAGAGACATAAGATCACCAAAACTGTATGGTTTTAGACTTAGGGATCAAATCTACTTATCTAGAGGTAAACTAAATTAGGCTTCCTAACACTTGGTCAGTATTCCAAAACAAAACTATTATTTTTTACATCCCTTCACATTTGGATTTTGTTAGCATCTAAAAAATGGTTATGGAAATGGTTAGTCTTATGAAATGTGAACCCCCCCTACTGCCCGCCCCTGCAGTTTTATTTCAATTACAAAAATTACAACAATTAAAACATAAACTGAACGTTTGCAAACCACCAGTCAGTAACTTCACACAGAAACAAGCACAGAACCAGGGTGGGAAAAATGGATTATTACCAGGGTAAAATAAGTATAGAAACATATCATGTAAAACAAAACTACAAACTAGTGCTTTCAACCTTGAGATTGTTTACTGTAGATGTACTGGCCAATTATTGGTATGAGCCGATGGTTAATAATGAGCCAATACTGACCTCCAATAACTCCCTTTAAAATAGTGATTCGTATTGCTTTGCACACCCTCGTACTAAATAGGTGGTAAAAGGGCTGCTACGTGGAATTATTTTAATGTCATTAGAAGTGTATTTTTCAAACATTGCTCTGCTAAAATTTCATGAGGAGGATCTACTAGTAAATATCACACACAACAAATTTGTGAGCCATCACCATGAAATGAGTCTTATGGGTGTATTTCTACCAGTGCGACACATTTGTTTGCTCACCTTAAGACGAGACAGTGAAGGGTATGAAGAGTCTCTGCAAAATGAATCCGTTCCAGTAAAGAAGGCTGCAGCACTGCTGAATAACGCTAGTTCATCAGTAACGAAAGGATTTGATGGCAAAAGAAAATTCAGCGCAAACAATGCGAAATCAAAAGATATTACTCAGAAGTTTATCACACTCGATGATCAGCCCTGCTCTGTTGTAATTGTTATAAGATGAATGCAGTTATAAAATCTCTTACCAAAGAATAAATACTTTTCATATTTACATCCATCTGTGTGTGATGGGCTGGCCCCCCATCCTGGGTTGTTCCCTGCCTCGTGCCCATTGTTTCTGGGATAGGGTCCGAACCCCCCGCGACCCAGAAGGATAAGTGGTTTGGAAAATGGATGGATGGCTGGATTTACATCCATTGTCTGTAACTGCTGTCCTATTCAGGGTTGTTGGGGATCCCTTCAAACTAATTTAAGCAGATCCTCCCAAAGACTCAGTATTGGTATGAGTATCTGCTTTCAAAATGACCAGCTATCAATATCGGCCGCACATTTCCTTATCGGAGCATCACTATTATTTACTCGTTTGATACTTGAGTTTATTATTTTTTTTATTAATTCATTGACATATTTTGATTTTATAATATTTTATTTGGACACTCTGACCCAAAATTCTTGTTTTCCACAGGATTCCTAGGGATTTGTATCTCATAAATGGGTGTGGACCTCTCTAATATATGGTAATTTTTATTATTTATTGTATAGCACAGTTATGTGATGATTGACAGGAAGCACATTGCCCTGTTTATGTGTGTTCATTAGCAGATGATGGCTTTACTGTAGTTCTGCGGCATCTTAGCTCTCATTCTGCTCACAGGTTCGTGACGCTGTTTATTGGGATAGGAATCAGTATCCTCTGCTGTGCCAGGTATTTTAAATACTGCTGTTATAGAAGAGTGAGAGAACAGGGTCGAAGTCCCGAAAGGACCTCAGTCTTCATCATTCCTATGCCATCCATCGAAGAAAACGACCTTTATAACCCACCTCACTACAGCAGGATTGACATTATGGAACTTCCGCCTCCGTATTCTGAGGTACAGCACCGCATCACGTGACATTCCATGGGTGGCTGGGGTGTGGGGGCTCCCCGGGTAACTTTCAGAGCATCAATGCACTATTGTGAGCAATCACAAAAAAAATTACCTACGCAGAATTTACTGCAAACCTATAAAACTTTATGAATCAAGGTAAATATATCCATGTTTTTAAAACATAAATATTACTTATAGGTGAGGCGCAATATTGGTTGCTGGTGTTGCAATTAGATATCCACCAATGAATTCTATTTTTAGACTGTATATTTATTGCTCCGCCATTGACAGCGTTAGCGGAATCTCAGCATCACAAGGTAAAACGTGCATCGCGAGGTGAGCAGGCTTCTATAATGTAGGAAAAAAATCAGTAGAAAGGTAAATGCAAACAGACAAGTGGAAATTACTTTATGTCGCCTTTATGACACTTTATGTCGCCTTTATGACACTTTATGACACCTTTGGACAAAGGTGTCGGAAAATGATTTAAACCTAAATGTTAATGAGTCTTTATATTTGGCCCCTTTAATTTGAACATTGCTAATTTTGTGTTCACTTCGGTTGTTTATAATATCTCTCCCTCTATCTGATACACGCGCTACCAACCTGGCAGCTGTCGTTACAAGTGTGGCAGCATTCAGAATAGGTAGTACTAACCGGAAGTCGTGTGTACACTAAAACTGCGAGGCGTCAGAGAACCTTCCTACTCGCTGAAGAATTTGCAGATAATTTTCAGAAGCTCTGTTAGCTCACACTCCAAATCGGGCGCAAGTAGAGCTTTATTTGCGATAGTTTTTAGCAGAACCATATTCACAAAGACCAGTGGCAAGTGCAGCAATGACTCGGTTCTCAATAGGGTTGCAAAGGGGTGGAAAATTTCCAGAAACATTGCAGAATATTTCCATTGTAATGGAAGTTAAGCTGGGGAATCTTGGAAATATTACAAATTGGAAATTTTCCATGGGAATATATGGGAAAATTTCCAGAATTTTGCAACCTCAGTTCTATGTAGGTAAAATAAAGTAAATTATTTTATCTTCTTTGTACGTCTCTATAAGACAGACCCTTCCAGTCTCCAGCTATACAACCAGCTCACCGAGTTTCTCTCCTCATGCAGGTGGAGATGAAGCCAGACTTGTTTCCCCTTCCCGAAGAGCTACCTCCCCCGTACCTAGAATTCTCAGCATCAGATTTTGCACCCTCTCTGCCGCCAGTCTCACCACAGCTGCCCACAGTCCCATCAAGTGGAATATCGTCTCCTCAGGACCCTCCCACCGAAAACATACGGGGTCTCCAGTGTGGGGACACAGGAGCCTCAGACACTTTTTAATAGAGACTGCGGGGTTCCATTCATTTAATAATAATGTCTTTGTAAATATCTTATCAAGTGTTGCTTTAATAAATTTGACTTTGCATTTATCCAGTTTCATGCTAGTTTGTCAACAAGATTAGCACAAAGCATACAATATAATATAATATATTTCATATACAAAACACACTCATATCTAAACTGATACTCTCTTTCAAGGGATAATGGTATTACCTGACTATATGGTGTGTTTTGTGCTGTGTGCCAGTGGCATTCTCACTGTGTGTTCCAACCTTAGCCTGTTATTTGTACCCTGAGTACCAAGTACAAGACTCACCTAGCTATATTGGACCATAAAGAGTCTGAGAGAGATCTCTTCACACGCGTTATTGCAGAAATTTATGACCATTGTTCCTTGTTATTCATTACCTGGTGTCAGTAAAATCCTTCCCATACTGTCTGACATACAGCAACCGATGAAAGGATCACAACAACCTCATTACAAAATGGACCAAAGGTTTTAGTTTTTTTTTTTTTTTAAGTTTTTATTGTGCGCAATTTTCCATATACTCAGAAGAGCCAGGGAAGGCCTTTCTACTACTACCTGTATTTTTTGATTGTATATATAAAGTACTTTATAACAACAACTGTATAGTTTATAAGAAGTTTTTAAAGTGTTGATTGAAGAAATCTACACAAAATAATAAATGGCGCCATCTATTGAAAGGGAGCTGGAATCTCTTCAGAACAGTTTCTCCTGTTGAAAATGCAACAAAATGAACCCCAGGAAATATTGGAAAATCCATTATTCATATGGTAACATTTTCCTAGAACTGCTTCGGGTGTTAAAGGTGATAGATAGATAGATAGATAGATAGATAGATAGATAGATAGATAGATAGATAGATAGATAGATAGATAGATAG
>JAODJX010000097.1:29850310-29861223 GCA_026776945.1 Isichthys henryi | reverse complement strand
GATAGATAGATAGATAGATAGATAGATAGATAGATAGATAGATAGATAGATAGATAGATAGACATGTAAGACATGGCTGCTGGCATAAAATACATGGCATTTGATTTACTGAATTACTATTTAATTCTTATTCTGGATTTATTCCTGTAAGTATACGGCATGAAGAGGATGTCATGGCCATTTGATGAATAGTGTTTTTGTCTCAAACCCTTGCCTTTGTGCTCTATACTGCCACTGGTGTGATACTTCTGTAATATCTTGATTAGGCCATACAATATTTATTGTATTTCATAGAATTTGATCATAATACTAAGTGCTGCTACAAAAACTTAGGTCCCGTCTTCTTTCTGCATGTTGCACCGTCCTGCTACAACAGAACTTATAGTTTAGGTTGGGACTCGCCCATCTGAATTCTTGTGCTGTGTTTGAAGGTCATTTTATTGAAAAAGTCTATAAAGAAAATAAGTAATCCAAAATAATCCTCGATTTCAGTTGTCCAGTTGTCAGTATGGACACCACCAGGTGAAGGAATTACTGGAACCATATGATACTTGCGCACAGTGGTGAGTAAACTAGACTCACTAATTACCAAACTGATTATGCAGTTGATACCCTTTTATGACCAACAGAAGCCAGACTGCTTGCCAGCAGAGGCCTAATCAACCTCTGCAGTTGCAAAAGCTAACAAGGCCTGCGTGGAGCTGACCTACTTTAGAGGCCAGCATCTGCATCCTGGTCCCATATCTGCTGGACTTTGGTTGAGCTAATCGCCTAATTAATTGAGCAATATTTAGCTGTGGTTTGATCCTACCCACAGTTTGACCTTATTTGCACTATGTATCAAATGTTTTCAAACATTTTCATGTGTATCAAAATTACATTAACTTTTTCTTCTGTAATAATTCTTGACCGGGGCCTCTACGAAGTACACAAACCGGAAAGAAGAACCTTGTTCACATTTGTGGATTTATTGCGTTTTTTGGCTTAGGTTTTGCCTACATTTTATTTATATATAATGCATAAGGCCCTGAGAATGTAAGTTACCTCTCACATAATTCACTCATCTCTTTCTCTACATTCCCACTCTGTGGTCGACGCTGAAGCTTCACATCTTCATTTCCTGCTACGTCTCTCATGTCGTGTTAACCGGCAGTGGAAACACACATCCACCTAGGGAACTAAACAGCACCGCAAGAGGCAGCATTAGCATATCGAAGTGAAATGGCTTCACCCTGGCAGCAGAGGGCGTTGAACAGTCCGCACACGTGCGCCAACTTCCTGCTCTGCCAGTTACACCAGGTGCTGCTGTTTCCAGTTAGTAGCCAAGAAAGTGATTAAATGACCGAGAAACCTCACATAACAGGAAGAGGTTTTCTGGATGTCTATCTGCGATCTGCTTAATGTTTCTCATGTAGTCAAGAGATATGTCATATTATATGGGATAAAAGAGATAGATTTCTGAGCTACATTTTACTAGTTTTCCGCTATTCCAACACCATTATATTACAAGGTACAATATGAATATTTAACAGTAGTGTGCAAGGTGGAACACTCAAGATGACCAACTTGACTGATTCTGTAGCTGATATTCATGTTAAAGAATAATAATAAAAGAATATTAAAAAATAAAAGCACTGCAAAGGGCCATGGAGATTGCGGTTGTTTTCTTGTGATAAATGCACCATTCTGACACGTCTACAGTGCAAATAGGTTGGACAACTCTAAAACAAAGCATCCCAATAATGGATCAAAGTTATATGAACCAATAAATTTGCTTATTCACAATAGGTTTCTTTTGAATATAAAACCAGCACAAAATGTAGTTTAAATTCTAACATACATCCATCCATCCATCCATTTTCTGTAACCACTTATCTTATTCAGGGTTGTGGGGGGTCCAGAGGCTATGAGCACAACACAGGGGACAACCCAGGATGGGGGAACAGCCCATCGCAGGGCACACTCACGTAGATCACTCAAACATACACACTTATGGGTAATTTGGTAACTCCAATTAACCTCAGCATGTTTTTGGACTGTGGGGAGGGGGACCAATGTACCTGGAGGAAACCCCACGACGACACGGAGAGAACTTGCAAACTCCACACACATGGAGAGGTTCTGATATCTGTTTATTAATATAGAGAATATGATTTTGGGGAATCTTCAAATACTACCTGAGTAATACATTACAGCAGTAAGTAAGAAGTAAAGCCTGAAAAAAGATTAAATAAAAACCCCTAATACCACACTAGGTAGATTTACAGAAGCTGTATACATTCATATAAAGGTAAAATTTTTTAATTTTTAAAGACTGACGTCATACTCTGTGTATGTCTGTGAGGACCACAGACACAAACCTGAAGGTTTTATAATGTTGTATTTATCAAAAGGGTTTCACTGGGCTTTGATCTGCGGATATTACGTTAAAAGGGAAACAGTGCAGCAAACGTATTAAGAGAAACATGAGTCCTTTGTGAGAGCATCAGGTTCATTCATTCATTACCCTTTGTGGATGCTTGTGCTGTTAACACATGTATGAGGCTTTCATGTAGGTCCACCACAAGTCTACAGCTGCTGGCTGAGGTTCTTCTGAATATTTATCCCATCTTGTTTCGTTGCCTTTAACACAATCCAGTGTATGTTAGTCTACGGAAGGTACTGGTTTTTACCTTAGAATGAAGAGACTGGCTTATACATTTCAATCTTTAGAGAGTCAACAGTAGCAGGTCCCAGCCTCCCCGACCCCGACCCCAACACCCGCCACCCTGTTCGTTTGATAATTCTCAAAGGATCACAGTAGAACATCAAACAGATAAAACATACAAAGGGTACTGTATTTGGAAGATCAGATTCTAGAACTGCTATACAGTGGCTGATAAAACAAACTAGAAGTGACAATAAAGAGTCATAAAAATATAATTTGCGGATCAAACACAAAATGGTGCGACGAAAAGGTGTTATTAGCTGTCAGACCTGCAGACACATGCAGAACATACAAGTACATTGGAATCTGTTTACAGGGAATCTAACAAGATCATTGGATCATGACAATAAATTTACCAATCAGCTGTTTAACGATCCCAAGTCAGACTTTACAGAGTAGTAACATGGAAATTAACTACAGGGGCTGATTTACTACAGGTCCTATGTGAATATATGAAAAGCTGGAACCACGGGCAATTTTATTCACTTACAATGAGACTTCCAGCTATAACTGTGATCGGTACCCAAAAATTTGGGTTTTGCAGCTTTTAATTCATGAATTCTTAAATCAAACCATTTCAAAGAGAACTTTCTGGAAGGAGAGTACGACAAACATAGAACATGGGACAATAATTTATCCATCTAAAATGCATGGGATATTAAACATGTTAAATATAATTCAGACATATGTAATACTTGCTGTAATTATCAGGGTAATGCAAACAGAAAATTAGTGCAAATGAGGTACAAATGTGTTGCCTGTAATCCTTCAAATAAAAAATCCTACACAGACAGGTCACACAGGGAATGAGCATCTATTTCATTACATAAAGGATTCATGAACGCCTGTATAGACAAATCTACACATAAAGAAGAAATCAGGTAACAAAACTATAGGACACTGTATAAAATGACTACATTCTAAAAAATGTTAATAACAAAATCATACATCATAAGACATTCTATTAAGTATTACAGGGCGCAAACAAAATCAACATTCATTAAAAGTCATAAACTATGTCATCAGCTTTTGCATTAAACCATCTATAGTAATAAGTGTTCCAGCTATATGAAATCACACCACTGAAGCATTAGAGACAAAACATTTAAATTTAATTTGGACTAACATAGGCTACTCTCCTGATGTTAGCGTTCCTCAACCTTGTGACTTGAGAACAAAACTCATGTATCACACTGGTCCAAGTTGTACTTTTTTCAGATTAATTAAATCTTAGAGTGAAGCCAACACCCTACTAAATGACGACTACAGAGAAATGTTCCACACATAATGGCAGGCGAGAGAGATGTGTAAAAGGAAGAAGAGGTAGAATTCGCAGATGAAGGAAACGACAATCCTTTTACGGCTGGTACAACTACCACCATGGCCTGCTCTCCTCAGACCTGCAGTGAAACTCGCATCCTTGCTGACTCCATCTTAGAAAATCAGCCCCAACTCAGTGAACCAGACCATTACTTTGGTCCATCCAGTCCTGACCGTCTCTTGAAGGTTGATGCAACTTGTCCAGGTGAGGAAAGCAGTCCTTTTGGCACATTTGCGAGCATGTGAGGGCATGCGAGAGCATGACTGCATGTCTGACCACGTGCAGACAGGTGTCGAAGACAGCACAGGGAATGAGGTTGCATATTTACAATTAAATATATTGATATATTATCAAAATTCCTAATATACAGTTTATTTCACAGAGATGGTTCATGTTTAAGCTACGCTTCAAAAGTATATACCAATTTAATTGAAGTCATAACATAAAAGTGAGAAAAATGGGAATTTCAAGGTGACAACCAGCTATTTTGGACATGCAGGGATGTAAAAGCAACTACTAATCCTCTTGGTTACACTTAGGGTTAGGTTTTAATTACATGTTTGACCTTTCTACAATCTCAGCTAAAACCTCACAGTTGAATGAAACTGCTTGTAAGTATGTAATTAATAAGTGTATTTTGCCACAAATATACATAACAGAATTTCTGGGTAACAAAACCACTTTACAAACTTTACACTGCCCCAAATGTCTGCCAGAGCTGACGTTACTATGGTTACCTGAAGGAAACTGGATCCTCCGCAAAATGTTCTGCAGTTACACATTATGTACATGCCAAATGATAACGGATAAGATGAAGACGCGTATACCTAGTAACATTTGGCTGCATGAATACAGTATATCCGTCGAAATATTAGTGTATTGTTGACATTCCATACACCAATTTAACAATTTTCAATAACTCCATTGTGCATTTTTGCACAAAAGGCACTGATGCATGCTGGGAATATTCGTTCATTACGATTTCACCCTTAATTCACAGAGGATGGCCTTTAAAAATATAAGTTTTAGTTTTCTCATGAAACATTGGTAGTGACTAAAGGTTTTGCTACAACCAGGATTAATTTGGTCCGCGTTCTGAGATTTCTGTCATGCTTTTGATCGATGCAAACTGAATTGGTGATGGATGCGTATTTACTACACAACATTATAAAAACAACACATACTGTATGACTCCTTGATTGATGCACATAATTATCACACGTCTTAAACGCAAGCTAAAATTGACGCTGTTGGTTCAACTCAAGAAAATATTCAGCAGAACAAATCAACGTTTAAATAAATAAAGATAATTCAGAAACAGAGACGCACATTTACACTCATCCAACGTCTTTCAGAAATCAAGAAATGATTATAATAAAATAAATACAACTAAAAGGTCTGAAAAAGGGAATTTTTAAAGAAATTTTTTGGGGATAGCCAAGAAGAGTGATGGACGAGATGCACAAATTTGACATCCACCCTGTAGAGTTGTGTAGCATCCCCCGGGTCGCTTGGCACTGGTAAAGTAGTTCGCTTCGATTGACAAAGTCGGTCCCCCTGCAAATTGTCCAAATTACCTCACTGACTTGCCTGACCTAAAAGACCCAACTGACAGGAACCCACTGCTGTTCAACCCCCAGCTTCTCTAGTGCCCCCCGCAGCCTGCGGAAAGCACTCTCCAAATTGTCGTTGATGATGGTAAGGTCAAAATAATGCCCGTAGGCTCGCTGGATCCTACCGCTCTCCTCCACTGTCCTCTTCAGCTCTGAATCCTGCAGGAAGAAACATATCTGAGGCAGCATACTAATCGCTCTCAGCTACGCTGACCTGTCAAATACACAGGAACACAACACACAGCAAACACGGTATTCATCACTTACCACCCGAGCTCCTTACAGCTCATACCAAACAAAGGTTTTGGAAAGTGTCTTTAAATTTTTGAATAGTACTTGAAGATTTCTTGAAGCTAACCCTTTGAAAAATGGCAAAAACATACAGTGCTCACAGAAAGTTTTAGGATGCTTAATTCTGTAACAACATTGCAGATATACCAGTTTCATAAGAAAAGTTAATTGACAAGCAATATTTAACATATCTGCACATATCTTTCAAACGGACATTTTCTTTTTGTTTCTTTTTGTTTCAGTTGTTACTATTGACTGACTCATTCAATCCTGTTTTTGCCGTTTTGCTATTAATTGCAATTGTAGACTTTGGCTCTCAAAGGGATACTAAACATAAAAGTTTGGTGTTTAATGTTATTGCAAAGGTGTTACTAATTAAAAAGCACTCAATGAGACTGCTTGTCAATGAACTTTTTAACTCAGAACAGTAATTTTACACCTGCAATTTGGGTTTAAATGTATTAAACCCAATTACTTGAACTTAATGTTTTACTGTAAACGACTGAATATTTCTAGTGCGATTTTTATTTTTGTAAACAAATAAGTAATTTTTATGAAAAAAAAACAATAAAAGAAGCTTCCCAAGACTGTCTGTGAGAACTGAATAGGGATGTACACATTTTCACACCTGAGAAAGACCTCTGATTGTAGTCCTCTATCTGTAACCATAAATGCATAGCAGTAAGGTGACAATTAGGTGCCTTTGGTGTTGGTCTGGTAGAAGTTTTTGTCGCACCAAAACAATTGCAAAAAAAACCAAACAGGCATGTTTTTGGTAATTTAAGGAAATGTATAATGCAATTTAATGCATTCATAAAACATCAGAACCTTGGCTATAAATATTTATAAAAAGGCATAACATATTATGGTCATATGCATCAGGCATTATAGATTCTTCTATAATGCAGTACAAAGCATCCTTAATGATTGTACTGACCATTACAATGCATTATAAAGGTATCTATAGTGCATTATAGATGAGAGCTTCATATAGCACTCATAATGCATAACACACATGGCTATAATGTGTCATGCCTTTTTATAAATAGTCATAGCTGTGTGTATAATACTTTATGAATGTATTATTATTTGTTATGAATGTGTTTATAAATTACTAAAGTAACATATTACCAAAAAACAAGGAAAAATATTCTCATCAACTACTACTGGGAGGTGATGCAAATATAAATCAACACTTTAGGGTTCACTGTCAACACATGAACCACACTGTGCCAGCAGAACTCAATTAAAACTCAAGGAGAAGCAATCATTTGACTCAATGAATTCTATATCATTTTAGCAGCTGAACCTACCGTCAGCTGCTTGGTGACAACTCCAGCCTCAATGGCTGACCGGTTCATAGCCTTCAGGACCTCAAAATCTGGGGCTTCAATGAACACCACATAGGGCAGGAACTCTGATGTCCGGAGAATTTTGAGAGCCTGCAGGATGGAACACAAAAGATGATACTCAACATTACATTTGTAGGGAGACTTGACATGAAGATCTATGTATAGCTGAGGGGAAACAGCCTTTGTTTGGAATGGACAATGGAATTCAGCACAATATCAAAGAAACGGATAAACTGAACAAGATCAGAGAAATACCATTATGTCTGTTCTCAAAGTGTATTACGTCCCAAAGCTATGTCCATTGAAGGGCACCCTGACTGTGCTGAACACAGACACAGCACACTGATTGCAGTGAACACAGACATGACACACTGACTGCAGTGAACACAGACATGTCACATTGACTGTAGTGAACACAAGCATGGCACACAGACTAAAGTGAACATAAGCACGGCACACTGACTGCAGTGAACACAGGTACAGCACACACCTGTGGGTTGACGTCCAGGATGCATATCTTGCCAGACTCCACCACTTCATGTATGGAGCTTATCTTTGTGCCATAGAGGTTGCCGTCATACTCGCCGTGCTCCAGAAAGCGGCCATTCTTGATGTCTGACTCCATCTCGCTGCGGGACATGAAGCAGTACATCTGCCCATCCTTCTCATTTGCTTTGGGCTTCCTGGAGGTGTCTGTGCCACAGCAGATGGGACGAGGTCACAAAAGTGCAGTAATCATTGTTCTAAGATTGTGGGGCTTTAACCGAGTCTGTACAGGCTTGGTCGTAGATAACTGACGACTATAACAATATCACATATAAACTGATAGTAGGTTATGGGTCCACTGACGTGTAACTAGGACACAAAAACATAAGTACTGTACGGGATGGGAGTGTGGTTCACTAGGGGGTGCTGTTGTCATACACCTTTTAGGTTGGGGCTTTGAACCCCACTGAGTTTGTGCTTTCTGTGCTGCACTGGTTTCCTTCCACACTCTATAGACATTCAGTCAGGCTAACTGGAATCCCTAAATTACCCATAACGAGTGTGTCTATGTGCCCTGTTAAGGACTGGCACACTGTCCAGGGTGCACCCCAGCCTTGTGTCCTAAACTGCCTTGGATTGACTCTGGTTCCTTCACCACAATGCACAAGAAATGGATGGAAGAGACAAGTATACAAAAGTCTGTTTAGTGACACACCTCCACCTTAGATCCTACATCTACATTATGGAGTAAAGATTAAAAACATAAAAATCAATTATACCATTTCAGACTTTTCAAATATCAATCAATCTCTTCCAAATGTTAAAATGGAAACCACTATAGGTGTTGTATTAAATAATCATTGGTAATTCATTATTTTTAAACTACTTTATAAATTGTAATTGATTATTGTTATTGCTTTCCGTTAACAAATTTTATCACATTTTCCATTATATGCCAAGAATTCTTTTAAATCTGGCTGAGAAATCCACCCTCCTCAACTCCATGTCCTAAACCAGTGTTTCTCAATCTGGTCCTTGGTGCTCCACAGACAGTTCACATCTACTGGGAGCTCGGAGGGAGCAATAACATGGACCGGTTGTGGGTCATTGAGGACCGGATTGGGAAACAGCTCCTACACAGTTCCTGCAAACCTGAAACTAAACCTGAAAAACTCACCAAATCATTTTTTAGCCTGTATCTGATCTGACCTGATTGGGGAAATTAATTAAATTAATGAATAGATTTCACGGCTCATCCAGCACCGGGGTGTCCTCTGCCTCGTGTCCTCTGCTTCCTGGGACAAGCCCTAAGCTCACCATTACTCTGTACTGCAGAAGCCTTACAAAAGCAGGTCTACGTGACAAACAGTAGTGATGGACAAAATGATGCATTATGAACCATTTGCTGTATTTTTTGACCCCACTAGATGGTGCTCTCTGTTCGAAAAAGGACATAAGCCAAGAGCACCATCTAGTGGGGTCAAAAAAATACAGCAAATGGTTCATGCAGCATTATTTTTCTCCATCACTAAGAAATAGCTTCTGGTATGGGAAGCATAAACAAGATGCGCCATGCTGCACTCACATGGGATGGTGGTGCCATACCGCTGAGGATCTGACACCAGCAACTTGTTCTTGATGCTGCGCCGGCCCACCCCTTGTGCCCCAATCAGAACCAGGGTCTTCCGACGGAAGGGGGGCATCTTGGCAACTTCCTCGTAGATAAGCAGCTCGTGCCGATCAAACTCTGAAAGACAGAACAGTCGCCTCTGATTATCAAGCCTTATCATCCTCCAGTTTGTGACTGCCAGCTGTAAACTGGTTTCCCTGGAATCACGCATCCGGACAGCAATATATTTATCATCTGGAAAGTCAGTTATGCCTGAATACATATTTATTTGCACATTTGCATAGAAGATTATAAGTTCGAACCAGCATTCTTGGTTGTCAGGTACATCATCTTCTTTTTCTTCTTCCCACCGATGCCCGTACAGAGTGGACCTGGCAGAGGGAATTGAGATTTGTAAGAGCAAAGACACGTACTACAATGCGGGAATGAAAATCCGACTCTGGTTCATCACGTCCGTCACTCGGCTCCAAGAAGCGAAGGCGCTTCGATGTCACATCTACATCGCGTCAGTGACCTGACTTCTCCTCTAGGTGACAGTGTCACACAGGTCCAGCACCTCCACACTTGAGATTAAAGAGTTCAGTCAAACCCCTCAATCAAAATACGGAAACAGCTGGGGTTTGTTGGATGGTTTTAATACAGACCAGTGGGGCTGAACCAGAAAATAGTGAAGACAAATAGTGAAACATTACTGTTATCGCAATAAAACACCAGGGCAATTAATAATGAAGAGTTTCTCATTTACAAAAGAACCAAAAAAGTGGAAACAGTGAATAGATGGGTAATAAAATCTGTGCTGTGAAAAAGGAGCTGTCAGTGTTTCATGCCTTATTACTCTGGGATTCGGAGTAATCAGTAACCCCTCCTCAGGGCAGGAACTCTCAGCCAGCTAATTACCAATTCCAAATTCCTGACTATTACAGTTGAATGTTAGAAGACATCAATTATAACGAAAAACAGTAGTTATGAATAATCAGCAGGTTTAAATAGGTCAGCCAACCGGTTTTAAGAAGCCCGCTGATGGCCGTTGCTACTCAGACTTGCTGTTCAGAAGCTCTGGTCGAGCAGAGGGCAGCGGAGAGGAAACTCAGAAGCTCTGGGCTTTGCAGAGGAGGGGAGGTGGCAGGTCTGTAGTACACCTGCACCTACCTGTCCTTCTCACAGGTTCCCTGTGATTTCACAGTCAGAGCTGCCCGTGTGCCCAGAATTTACAGAACAGAACTCAGTATAAGCAGGTCTGCGGATGATACCAGTGAATAGCCACCAAGCTGAACGGCAAGGCACCAAATGTGTCCGCTCTGTCTACACGTGAAGTAATGGCACCAAATAAATGCTTCTTTAAAATAATGTAATGAAAAAAAATCTGGAGATAGAAGCAGTAACTGACTAATCTATAACATCCATCCATCCATCCATCCATTTTCCAAACCGCTTACCCTTACTGGGTCGCGGGGGATCCGGAGCCTATCCCGGAAGCAATGGGCACGAGGCAGGGAACAACCCAGGATGGGGG
>JAODJX010000097.1:29835299-29847613 GCA_026776945.1 Isichthys henryi | reverse complement strand
ACAGGGCACACAGCAGGGGTACACCCTACACAGGGTGCCAGTCCATCACAGGGCACACGGCTGGGTTACACCCTACACAGGGTGCCAGTCCATCACAGGGCACACGGCTGGGGTACACCCTACACAGGGTGCCAGTCCATCACAGGGCACACAGCAGGGGTACACCCTACACAGGGTGCCAGTCCATCACAGGACGCACAGCAGGGGTACACCCTATACAGCATGCCAGTTACCCAGGGCCGCATTCATACTCCGGGCAGTGGGAGGACACACATACAACACAGTCACACTCAGACACACACAGTCACACACAGTCACACACAGTCACACACAGACACACACAGACACACACAGTCACACACACACACACAGCAGAATCGGCATTTCAACTCCCAACCAGAGAGGTTTGAGGCAATAGCACTGCCTGCTGAGCCACTGTGCTTCATTTTGATTAAACAAATTATGCCATTAATTACAGAGAGCAAGACAGGACAGCAGAAACTATGACAGTTAGGGCCACAGGTCTGTGACCTCAGGTTTGCTGAATCAAGTCCCTGGAGATTCCTGCTGTTGTTTCCTTAAACAGCGAATACACCTTGAATGCTGCAGTAAAATGCCACACGCTATAATGGCTAAAACTGAGTTACATTAAACGTGTGTGTGTGTGTATGTGTGTGTGTGTGTGTGTGTGTGTGTGTGTGGTCTAGCTATATTACATTACATTGTGGGGCAGAATGTTGTGGGGATCATTTTTTCAGGCCCCGCAAGAAGAATTTTAGAAAAATCTATGACTACAATTGTTAAGAATGGCTGAGAGGCCAGAGGCTTCAGGAACCAGAGAAGGCCATGGAGTTCCAAAGGGTGCAAAAATGTATTATCCTCTCGCACAAGAGGGCACAAATACAAAGTATTAACAACAACAAAAAAATTCACCTAAAACCTATATCCTGGCAGCCTCTGGATATAACAACTTCCCCTTTAGCACCTTCTGTGGGGTTTATATAGATTCCAACCCCTCCCCTTGGGACAATTAATCTAACAATTATCTTCCTCCATACAATACATCCCACATACACAGTTCTAAAATATACCATCCAAAACCACAATTTTATTCAGATTTATTCATAATACCAACAATGACTAAGATATCAGTTTTATTGCAATGTATAAAAATTGTCCCCCCCTCCCCACTTGATTTTACCCAAAAAATAGTGAACACTGTGTATGTGTGGGGGGCGGGAATAAAGAAACGCTTTTCAGCTCCTGCCTTTCATGAAAGAGGTGGCCAAAGTCTGCCACTTCATTTTCTTTAATGGTCACTGCAGGATTCAGTTGGTTAACCTCCGATGAAGATCCTGACATCATCTAAGGTCAAAGCCGATGCTGGGGAGGAACAGGAATCATGATGCTGGGTACTTTACCTGCCACCAGTTGAGGTCCTCCTGGTTGAATATCTGGAGGATGTCACCACTGCTGAACTTGAGTCCAGCCTCCTTGCAGGGGATGAGGTTGTCGTGGGCAGGGTCGTAGTCAAAGTGACACTTCACAAACGCCTGGGGACAGGAACACAGATCAGGCTTCAATGTCTGGCCTTATATTATATTTACTGTTACAAGTATTCACACACTGTCATTCACTTTAAGATTAAACTTGCGCCTGGTTTGCCAGCCGAAAGAAGTCTTTAGGAATCCTGTAGTACCTCGATACAGTCCTGACACTTGTGTAATGAACGCACATTGAATGTATATATGCCATTTGCACAACTGTCCCTGTTTATTTCTTTGTAAAAGTTGATTTACTAGTTTTTTCTTACATTTTATTGTCTACTTTCACTTACATTACCCTTTCTTGTATTTACCCTTTTCTGTGAAACTGGACAAAGAACTTGCCATATAGAAAAATCAATAAAGTTTTATCTTATCCTTCCTTCTCATAAAGAACACAGCTAAAGCATCAGTACTTTAAGCTCGTCTGATTTATTTGCTACTCATAAAACAGTGATCAGATAAAACAGTGATCAGATTGCAGCTCCAGCTGAACTGCATCACCTACAGGAGTGCGGTTCCTAGCTGACATGGCACCTTAAGCGAGCGTCACCCAACCCACCCTCCCCATCCCAGGGATAGTAAGATTGGCTGGCAAGTTGCCTGTAGGATTAATTAGCTGTGACATACAGGTAGCTTGGCATCTTTATACCAGTGTGAGGATCCTACACAAAAGTCCACGCAAAAGCCATTCACAAGAAACAGCAGCTGAAGAAGGCATGAAACTAAAGGCAGAGAACGCGACACTCCCAGGGACAGGGGACAGTATCCATGACGACCAGAGCTTCTCTCAAGTGGATGCAGTAAGGAGTACAAGGGGTTACCAGTCTCTGAGTCGCCCTGCCCACCCGGCCAGGAGACAGCCTCCCCGGACAGCACAGCGCCAGCACGGAGCACTGGAGAGCTCCTGTTCAGTGGCCACTGGCCATGGGGGTGGGGGGGGGGGGCACGTTGGCTCGGCTCGCCATCAGTCAGCGGCCCGAAATAAAGAGCAGAGCAGATGGCTGCTCCAACCCATATGCCACAGGCTGCAGAAAAAGGAGGATCTTTCGGGGGGTTCAGTCAGGCACCTCCCTCCGCTGGGAATCCAGCTTGGCGAGTCACTCGCGTGAAAGGAATGTATAAATCAAAAGGGCTTCGTGAAAAACCCACACAGCTTTATAGCCACATTCGTTTACTATTATTTTCGATCAAAACTGACTTACAACTTATCCATATAAAGGAGGTCGATTTTTTTTTTCTTTTGCAGCAAATTGTTATAGCCTCAGCAAGCAAGAAATGAGAAGCAGTGACCTTTCTGAAAAATTCCACTGGCAGTCAACCCACTGGCCTTCATAAAAAATGGGCAGCTCATAAGCTGCATGTTAACATAGCACGACGGCATCTGGGTAATTATGATTTCATAAAGTAAGACATTTTAAAAGAGCAATGAGGTTTGGAGCAAATAGCATAGCCACTGACTCATAGCCAGCACCTTTGGTGAGGGGGCAGGTATCCAGTCCCGGCCCCTGCAGCCCCATCCCTTTCAATCACACCATTTCCACACCTTTAGAGCAACCCCACCCTCACTGAGACTGCCAGCACCTCTCCTACTAGGGCCCATTATGGGTGACAATGACAGATCTCTCAGACACTGTGGCTCCATTACCCAGAACGCTAGTGGGGCAGACGTAGAACCAGGGATGATATTATCCCAGCAGCTTCACTCCCAAAAAGCTGCCAGGGTACAAACACGGGGGCCCCAGCTGCCGCGCCCCGCGGCTCTACGTTAAAGGCAGAGGCGTGGAAAAGCCCAGGTGGCCAGGCAGAGAACGGCTCTACTCCCACTAAAGTTTTCACGTTTTCACAAAGTTTTTTTTATGTGAAAAAAGAAAAAAATCTATTTCTATGACTAAACCTCTATGAAATAGCAACAGTCTGTAACGTCCCTCTGGACCACAATCAGAGCTTGAAGTACCTCAGAGAGCCATACAAGTCAGCAAAAAATATGAGTCACTGTTAAATGACTGTATTTGACTATTTTTGTCAATACTGAACTCCACTAATACATTTAGGACTGTTTGAATTAAAGGCATAAATCACCAGTAATGTGCAGACACAATCACGCTCATTGGAGTTTTACTTATACAAAAATGTTCTGAGAGCAGAAAGAAAAATGATTGGTTCAGAGAGATAACCAATCAGATTGTAAGGGAGGTCGAAGCAAGTACAGGAGGCAGGACCAATCAATGAAATGTCTTAGTCCCGCCCCTTGTAGTTGTTCGGACCCACCTCCTTTACAATCTGATTGGATATCTCTCTGGACCAATCAGTTTTCGTACTGTCCTCAGAACATTTTTCTCTCAGTAAAACTCCCACTAGCCGACAGCAACGTCATGGCACACATCTAACATATAAAACGTTTTGGTCACGCTGTGCTGTCTGAAGGCTTGTTTTGTTGGGAATAAAGGCTGTTTTCCAGCACAAAGGCATCTTGTTTTAACTAAGCAGCGGGTAACAAGCACTAGGCAGAGGTTGAGGGGGGAGGTGCCAGCTCACCTGGCGCGGGGTGTGTGGCTCCTGGTAGCTGGGCAGGATCTTGAGCACTACGCTGCCGCTGGCCTCCTTCAGCATCTCCTGGAGCACTTTGGGGTCATTGCCCACCTCCTTGCCGTTCACCTCCTTGATGATGTCGCCCACATGCAGCAGGCCTTGCTGGTCAATCATGCCCCCATGAAGAATCCTGGCGATGACCAGCTCGCCGCTCTCCACCCGGAAGGTCACACCCTGCCGCAGAGAAGGACCGCCTGGTCAGGCCTGGCTCCAAATACGTCACACGGCACCAGTTGGCCACGTCGCAGGATGCTGACCCCACATATCCATTAATTACAAGGGAGAAGAATAGAAGTACTATATTCATAGCCAGGGGGACGTTCTCTTTCTGCCTACCCCATCTTCCTCTCCCTGACACATGGACACATATACAGCTGAGTTCAACCTTGGGGGAGGGGTCACAGTGCAGGGTCGATAAGCATCCAGAACCCCTGGAGTGACTGAGGGTCAAGGACCTTGCTCAAAAGGCCGACAGTGACATCACCCTGCCAGGCAAGGGATTTGAATGGGTGACCTTCTGATTATGCAACCCGCTAAGCAACACACCACCCTGAAAAGAAAAACTATCAGATACCACATGGCAAGGAACACGCCTAATTACACTAATATCCGCTCTGTAATTATGATGATTCATCTCTTTATAATTTACATGAAAATATTTCAGCTCTTTTTGTCCTGAATTAATTTTTTTGGACAGGGGTAAATAGGTATATATAGAACAGGTAATACAAAGGTAACTGGGCCAGAAGAATAGGCTGGAATGAAAACACACTCACACACACACCTCTACTGTGTGGAAACCGTCCATTCATTTCTAAGGGCAAAACCGTAATACCAACAATGACAACCATAACCAGTACCCAGCCCTAACTTTAACCATAAGTAACCAACCCAAATACAAAAGCAGTTTTAGTTTTTTGGTTGCGGTCACAGATTTTTATAAAATTTGATTTCCCCTCGTGGGGATCAAAAAATATGGTCCCCACAACATCAAAATAACAGGTTTTTATTACATTGTGGAGACATTTGGACCCTTTGGATCTTAGGCAGGCAAAGAAAATGATGTTTAGATTATTCTCGTGTTGGTGTAAAACTATGATATTATGCCTGTCAAAGTGTGTCAGCTTGGCCATTTCAGAACCTCTGCTAAAATCATCCTAGTATTTGCAGCGACCGTCCAGTGCAGCCATGTATTTTTTGACTTGCTGACTAGCAAACCTCATACAGCTAGTCAATCTCTCACTGACTTTTTAAACCAAGATATTTAATTATTTAGTTCAGCTGTTGGTGAAATTTAACAAAATCAGGGAATGGCTGAGGTGCCCCTGAGGAGAAGTTTGGGAACTGAAGCGGTGTTCATCTAGCCATCCAACTAGATATTGGTACCTTTTTAGAAAACAGAAGAAATTATTACTAGTTTTTATTGTGCAGACTGGTCTGAGTGGGAAGTACAATCTGGCTAAATGGAGATAGAGGAAATGCACGGATGACGCAGAAAATGACCTATGTGGACATTTCCCTTGAGGGCAGTTTGCTGGCTGTGCCGCTGACTTCCCCGTGTGCAGCAGACACAGTGATCAGCTGTGACAATGCCGTACCCATCTACCTGCTCTGCTTCTGACTTCGGTGAGGAGCTAAACGCTACGATGTCTGTCCGTATCATGTCTACCCTCAAATTCAGGCCCCTACGCGTTCCATGACACCAGCATTTTATCACCTCTCTCGGTACCTGAAAACACACAGACATTGTAGCGTTCCTGCTCCCTGTGGGGCTAGAATAAGAACAGCAATAATCAATCGCAGAACCAAAATAACCTGATGCAAATAGAGACAAAACATGCATGCAGGACTTTTGCTGTTTAAGGCTAGAAATGGTGGGGGCCACAGGTAACGCTGCAGTCTCACATCTCCCCCATCATGGGTTGAAAGTCTGCCGCTGGATCTGTTGGGTGCAGAGCTTGGATGTTCTCCTGCCGTTGCGTGGGTTTACTCTGGAGACTCTGGTTTGCGGTTAGACTCTACAGTTACCCACAGTGTGACTGTGTATATGTGTGTGGGTCTTGTGCTGAACAGGCATGCCATCCAGGGCTTTCCCCTGCTGTGTGCCCTCTGCTGCCAGGCAGAGACCACAGGATAGGAGGTAATACTGCACAACTGAACACAGAAAGGAGGTATTTATATGGTGCGAGCTCTGGGTCGTCTGTCTAGCTCATGGCTATCGCCACCATTCTCCTCTTTTTACCCAATAAGCATAAACACAGCTGGGTAAGTGGCTGGGATGAACATAAATAGTTCTGACACAATAATAAATATGAGGCTGCGCTGGGAAAAGACTAGCAGCCTTTCCCATCGCCAATATGTCACGACGAGAGCATATGGCACTCACCAGGTGTTCCCCAGCCACTTTGCGGATGCCCACCATCCTGACGGCGTCGGGGGGGACGGGCTGATTGTTCAGGGCGGCATCCATGAAGGCGCAGGGGCTGGGGGGCGGGGTGTCGTAGCTTTTTGAGGCCACCGAGTCATGCGTCTCCAGGAGGGACTGGGGGAGAAGCAGCAAGCTCAGCCACATGTTCCAGGGCCCATGACAGCTAGCACCGTGTCAGTTAGCAAGCTGACAGTTAGCAAAGGGGAATGGATCTCGCATGCATTTTCATGCAAACTACCCAAAGTAACGCAACAGGAGTATGATTTACTCTATCTGTTATAGTGCTTCAGCAGTCTTTGGACCGTATTCCCCTTAAAGGCCTGTTAGGGATAAGTAACAAATGAAGACCTGTCATGATGTGTTGACCGGTTTAAGCAGTGAACAGCAAAAAGGAAAGGGGAGGAAAATTAAACAAAAGTGCTAAATCTGAAGAAAATGTAGCAGCCATGTGTATCTGCAGCACATCCATATGACACGCTGGCAGATTCGGGGGTGCAGCACTTAACACGGGCAGTGATACATAACGGGACATTTTGTCAGGGCTCCCAGAATTTCCAGGAATGCCCCAGAGTGTAACTTTAATATAACTTTTTAAAAACCCAATACAAATCACCATTTATACTTAGCAGAGACCAGAAATCATGCATAAATAAGCAAAAGCATTTGTTGCTGCAAAGGGGCTGGGAAGCAGGCAGTATGATGTTGAGGAGACAGGCCCGGAACCTGAAGTATTTCCATCGGAAGTACCAGCAGGCACCCTACGACTGTGCCCTTCAGCAAGGTAACACACCTTTGACTGAGTCTTTCCAGCATGATATCCGGCAGCACAAACTAATAAAAAGAGCCGTTTCGGCCAAAAACCATCATCAGAGCAGCAGGAAAGGTAAGCGGCCGAGCTAGACGATGGGCGAGAAGGTGTTACTGTTAGCGTGCGCGTGTCGACGCGGCAGAGTGCGTCCGGCGCTGTCAGGGGAGCCACAGGAGCCACCGGGCCTTACCTGGAAGTGGGGCTCCTTCAGGATGCGGGCCAGTTCATCGGCGGCCTTGCTGCGGTGAGTCAGCGGGGTCAGATCCCTCAGGATCTCCTGCACCAACTCCACATTGTTGTCTCTCACCGCTTCCAACTTAGTCTCCTCCATTTTCTCATGGGCCTATCAGGATCATAGGGGGAGAAAATGTCTCATCCATATAAACCCCCCCCCCGAACACACACACACACACATACACAGAAGGGTGAGAAAAGCAAGATCCGCCTGAAAGGCATTTCTCCTAGTTGAAATGGGACCTGAAGCCCATGAAACGTTCAGCCTGGATGTTACACAGCGGCAGCACCGGAGGCACTAACCCCTTATACCACAGGCCCAACTACCCTTTGTCCCCATGTCACACATTCAAAATGCAGCTTTCCTCACAATGAAACCCCAGTCAGAACATCAAATCAGTCCAGTTCTGCTCTAACAAAGAGAAAGAGGAGCAGTTCCAAAATATTACAAAGTATGCCATTGCTGTTTAACTATTGATTTTCCTTTGTCCTCCTCATAGGCGCCTTTTTTGTTGCTCATTCCCATAGCTGCCATTTCATTTCTGGTTCTTCGAGTGCTGGATCGATATTCCCCTTTCAGACCAACGCTCATACTGGAACGGATGTTGATTTGCCAAACTGTTCATAATGTCACAACTCAGCCTTCAGAAAGTAGCTGCGTCAACATGCATTAATTCCTCTTCAAAGCTATTTTTGGTCTCACTGACTCAATTTTTTCCCCTAACAAACACCAGGCGCCTTCCACGCAAAGAGCAGAAAGATACAAGACAGACACTATCACAGAGACGTATATAATCAGTCTGCTCCATCCTGGCTAAGACATTTTTTTCCATCTGACAACTCAGGCACCATCCAGGGCAGAACTTCGATATGTAAGGAAGGCCTATCACCCGGGTGGGAATGACACACAGCCAGTCATATTCAGAAACACCAATCAATCACAAACCCATCGTGTTTTAGGTTATTCCAGCAGTGCCAAAATAGTAACCTCAGTAAAATTAGTAACAGCAACACCTTCAGTAACACCTTCAGTAACACCTTCAGAGAGTATCCATGCTGCATCTAAGACGCATGAAGGCATCTGGGGAACATTGTATTTGGAGGTAAAACTATTCCAGAACATCAGAAGTCTAAACACATTTTGATATATAAACACATGCAGTAACACTTTACTTAAAGAACTCATGTAGGGATACCTTCATAATGCATTATAAAGCATTGATAAAGCATTATGAACATGGCTATAACTATTTATGAAAAGGCATAAGACATTATAGCCATGTTGATTATGCATTATGAATGCTCTATGAAGCTCTCTTCTAAAACACACTATACAGTAGATATATGTAGATTTATGTAGATACCTTCATAAACACATTGTAATGGCTTATACTGACTATTACATATTGCATAATACACATGGCTGTAATGCATGCCTTTTTATAAATAGTTATAGCTGTTTTTATAATACTTTATGACTGCATTATCATGCATTATGAAGGTATCTATAATGCATTATGATGACCGCTTTAAGTAAAGTGTTCCCAAAAATACATATTGGGCCACATGTCCTCCCAACGTTGATGTAGCTTAAAAAGAGCTAAAAAACATAGATTGTGGAGGAAGATGGAGATGCGGGAGATGATGGACGAGAGCTAGGAGGAGAAGCCAGGAGGCAGTGGCGACCAGAGCAGACACAGATTCCAGACAGCGAGCCACTGGCTAATTAAAGTGCGATAAAGACCATCAATCACCACCACTGATTCCAGACCCAGGGTGCTGCAGGAGAATAAAAAATGACAACCTGGTCTGGAGCATCCTCTTGAAAGGTCGTGTTGCTATTCCCCACAACGTGATTGCTGCCATGTGGCCACCTTATTGGTTCAAGCTGCCGAGCTGAGCAGATGTGCTCCCAGAAAGCCCAGACACTGACACTGCACTGCTCAGCATTTGCCATTAGAGCAGTTTATACAGGCTGATAATTGGGGATCAGTACTCAGGGGATTAATGGTCATAAAAGGTGATTCTGTATTGCAGCTGTAAAGATAATAAGTGAATGGTACAGGCCAGATAGTACACTGCTCATCACAACTGCAGCTATCATCAGCCAGAAGGTTACCAGCGTCACATCAGACAAACAAGCCTTTAGCTACTGACTTCACATTAAAAATGACCTCTTTCACATTAAAAACTACCTCTTTAAAGCTCAAAACCATTGGTGAGATAATGAAGTACATTAACCAGTGACTCTCAAACCAGACATTGGGGACCACTGTAAGCTGTCAATAGTCCCAACAAAGCACTTAATTATTGAGAAGTGATTAAGCTTATGCACTTATGGACTATACCAGGACTCTTCAAATCTAGCCCTCCATTCGAAATGCAGGTCGGGTTTACAGTCTTCCCAGGTAGTTAGTGTAATACTTACTGATTCTAATTGACCAGAGGTTTCACATCGGGCTCACGGGTAAAGAAAAGCTGGCAAACCAGCAGGGCTCGGCCCTTGAGGACCGTGATCTGCATACTGTAGCCCTGGTCTATACAGAGTCGAAAGTAACAGTAGACCATGTCAGTACTGAATTTTCAAAACAATTGTGCAACTAAAATAAAATCTATTCCTTTAACCTCATTTGATTTCTTTTATATATACGTCAAATAACAGCAACAATTTAGATTAAAAATTGCCCGGAGAAACTGCATTATTAAAGATTCTACATAATAAAGTTAAGTACTGCTGTATTATTATACAAAGGGATGACAAATTAAAATACATTTTTCTTTATTAATATCAAGTCAAATTACGAAAATAATTACATAAAAAGCAATTTAGCTTAACAGTACAAAAACCAATTTATATAATGGCTTCCTAGAAAATGGAGTCTGGTGTGTTTTGTTATCATTTTCATTTAGGTATTTCCTACCATTTTAATTTTCAGCTTCAAATGTGACAAGGTCAGAATAACAAAAATGTGGTCAATGAAAAAAAGGGGATATGAAGCCAGTCATTACAGTAATACAGCCAATTATACACCAGTACAGGCCTGTGCTGCAGTAATAAGATACTGAGGGGAAAGGACCAGACAATTCTAACGACAAAGACCAAGATTCCAAAACCTTCACATAACACAGAAATGTTTTATAACACTTCAACAGCGACAAGTCTCTACTTAATTTTCTCAAAATTCAGCAAATTATCTCCAGTACAACATCAATAGGTTGGGTGGACGAGGGTTTTTACAGGAGCTAATGAACAACTGAAAACCCTGACTTGATGTAACATATGTGATCGTTGAAGAGATTGTTGCAGTACATGTGACAATGTTTAGCACGTGCAGGTGAATAGAATTCACATTTCGGTATTATTTTATTGGCTCATTCACATTCCAGTTTTATTCTATTGGCTCATTCTCATTCTGATATTACTTTATTGATTCATTCACATTCCAATAATATTCTATTGGCTTATTTACAATATTATCCCCAAAGCTAACTGGAATAGTTAGATCATTTTAGATGTTATGAAGTAGAAGGCTTATCAGGAACACTGTTGTTTTGTGCTACTGAACAATGTATGGTTTCCAAAAAGTCCATTAATGTCATTTTACAGAAAGGGGCAAAATTTAATTTATATAAAAGTACTAGACCTTTAAAAAAAAACAAATCGTGAAGCGTAGGACAATTTAAAATGTTAGGTCTGGTTGTTTAAAACCCATTAGTAAAAACTGTCTGATGAATTGTCCTGCTCTATTACACTGAATACAAACTTTCATTTCACAGGCTGAACACACACTAACTGTAACTCCTCACGTTGCATTAATATTAACGGAAAGTCCAGGGGATCCACATCTCTGAACCCCTTGACGCAGTAACAGCTGAGTGGCTTCATCTCGAACCTTCTCTTCGCCCATCTTATCACGACTCAGAAGACACACGTCAGTCAGTCTGCCTCGGAAAGACACAGATAATAGATGCCCTTCCTTCACAAGTATTATTGGCCATTCAGAAGCAAGGAGACCACATAGATATAGGGTCTGGAGCTCCACCGACACAGAGTCCCAAGGGTTTTGAATCAGGACATTCATCAGAAACTAAAGAAGATGCACTGAATCATGACTCAGAAAATAAACACTCTTACCCGGGCTTTTTCTCATCCAGCCTTTTCTTAAAGCACACAGGAACTCTAACTTTACAAAATTCATTATCCAACATTTTCACTACAAGGGGATGTTAATCAATTATGCTTTGCCACAGGAAATGCAGTTAGTGTTTCCATCTCCTGCCAATAATGGCCACTCGATCTAGCCCCAGTTAACCCCACCTCCGCTCACATTACGCAGTGATGCAGACAGGAACACTCTGTACACTGCCACACATGAAAAACAAACTATTCCCATAATAAAGTGAATTGTAATTTAAACCTTGGTTTGTGTTTCACACTAATCTGCCTTTCAGCACAACTGCGATACTGTGCAGCATTTACGTCTGAATATGCATAAAGATACTGCACTGTAATCAACAAATAAGTCAACAGCACTATTATCCATCCATCCATTTTCCAAACCGCTTATCCTACTGGGTCGCGGGGGATCCGGAGCCTATCCCGGAAGTAATAGGCACGAGGCAGGGAACAGCCCAGGATGGGGGGCCAGCCCGTCGCAGGGCACACTCACACACCATTCACTCACACATGCACACCTACGGGCAATTT
>JAODJX010000097.1:29817087-29835199 GCA_026776945.1 Isichthys henryi | reverse complement strand
AACAATCGGGGAATCACACGTGGGAAACCAGGGGGCGTGGCACACGGGAGGAGCGGACGAGTTGAGCATAACAGTAACCTTGTGGGAACATTTTTCTGGTCCCCACAAAGATAATATTAATTTTAGAAAAATCTGTGACTGCAATCAACCTTCCTTATGGTTAAGGTTAGGGCTGGGTAGGGTTAAGGTTGTCATTGTTGGGGTTAGGGTTTTGCCCACAGAAATGAATGGACCTACAAAGATATATATACATAATCTGTGTGTGTGTATGGATTAGGTTTATATTACTTTGTGGGGACCAAATTTCCCCCATAATGTAATAAAATCCTGTTATTTTGACATTGTGGGGACCATTTCCAGGTTCCCACAAAGATCTGTGACTGCAATCGAAAAAGTAAAAATACCAAAAGTATCGTATTTTGTTTGGTTAATTATGGTTAAGGCTAGGGCTGGGTGGAGGTTCAGGTCGCCATGTTGTGATTAACGTTTTTCCCATAGAAATTAATGGAGAGTCCCCACAAACAAATAATTACAGTACAAACCTGTGTGTGTGTGTGTATGCGTGTGTCTGTGCATGTGTGTGCGTGCATGTGTTCTCATTCTGCTGGGAGAATTTATCTTGTTGAGACCATCTACATTGCATTCGCATATTAAGCTTAATATTTACCTCAGTAATTTATAATACATTTCATAGATCCAGTGACATTGCTTCTGAAAGTGCTATCTTGTGCACAGGGCTTGGCACTGCCACAGACTCTCGTTTTGCAGGCTACTTTACACCTCAGGTCCAGCTTCACAGGGTGACCACATCCCTCACTGCCCCAGCCAGGTTTCCGCGGAGCCGCATTCTCACCGCCGAAGCCAGCTTTCCCGTACAGAGAGAATGCTGCAAACTGCGCATAATGACGCTGACATCCACAAACCGCCCACAAACCTGACCAGCAGCGATTAAACAGATGGCAACATCGAAGCAGCCCACCCAGTGCATTCACCTACCTGTGCCATCTCTCACACAGTACTAAGCATGACCCTTAATTTTATTTCTGGTACTTATACGGTACTTCTGTCTTACCTTCCTCTGCTTCTATAGTGTAAACAAGTAAGTCTTCCTTTGACATTAAAGTTTAGCTGGGACAGATGGACAACTCTTAAGCACCTGCAGTCCCTTCTTCCCCCATTTTTTGCTGACGCCTTGCCCACCTGCTTTCAGCTCCAGGCTTTCCGAGGAGTTCTGGGACTCCGCCTCTTCCAGCGAGAGCCGCCTGGGAGGGCTGCCGGCCATGTCGTGGCCTGATGTCAGTGAGCGAGCGAGGCAGCGCAGCGGTACAGCTCCTCACGCTGCCTTTGTGTCTCCCTCTCTGCCTCTCACTCCTGTGTGGTTTGACGGAGCCTCTCTGGCCGTCTCTGACAGACGGAAAAATGGGGGGCGGAGAATGATGGGGCTGGTGGGCGGGGCATACTGGAGGTGCCAACCAATCACGCGACCATCATTATTATGCTGGGAACAGCCTTGCAAGCAGGTGTCGTAAACAAACAGACAGAAGGATGCAGAAGCCATGGTGTTATCTTCCCATTTGCTTTAGATTAAATCCGTTCTAAACTTGGACGTCACGTTAAGGATAAAGCTGAAGTAAATTGGTTATATTTTCAGGGTTCTAACAATCAATCTGATATAATACTGTGCAATTAATTTCAGTTCTACACCCAGCAAGCTGACTATGAATTAAGTTTTTTTCTGTTCACTATTCAAATGATTCTGTCCAGTTTGATACAAGGTCTTCACTGTCTCTACCAGAAAGCTCAATAATTCTGTATAGGGCCTTTCTGGGAGATCAAACTTAAGAAGAGTCACTCTGGCTGGGCATCTATAACTAAAAAACTTTCATTGCTCCATAACACCCAAACATTGAATTAAATCAACATCATTTCAGCTTCGATCAATTTAAATGGACTGCATCTCACAGTTTCATCTAACATCCAGTCTTTCAATGGGAACACCGAACCGAATGGTTTTCTAAACTGCATCTATCTGGTTCCATGGACTGCATTGTCACCCTGATGACAGCATATAGCATTTGCCCTTTCTGAGACCCCCCTTTTGCTAAAATGACATTAAAATAGTCTTTACTGGAAGTAGAGGGCCACGAAAGCAGCTAATATCTTGCGGGAAATGACATTGTTTTTAATCAAAAACAGTTACCAATAAGTCTCCAGTAGCTTTCCAATAGCAAACATTGATTCAGATTTCAATGACAAAATGAATTTAGAGTTCCATTGATAGTCTTGAAACTATGCATCACTGGAATTTCACTAAGACCTGTCATTATCAACAAAATGTCTTCCTTAGATAAACTGAGATTCTCCTTCTAAATACACTGTGTACTGGCAAGTTAGCCTATGCCGAAAATTATGGCTATACATCAATACTACTCAACGCTTATTGTCTGGGGACCTGGAGTCCATCCCAGGCACAAAGATGAACAGGAGGTTGGCCCGTGACGAGGCACATATATCTACACACTGTGGGCAATTCAGAGACACCAATCAGCCTAACCAGATTTCCCTGGACTGCAGAAGGACACCAGAGAACCTGGATGAAACCCACACAAAGCAGAGAGGCCAAGTACAAGTCTTTGGTAAAACGGTTAATATCACTGTAATAATGCAAACAGAAGGACAGCAGCATTCGTCTTTGGCATCAAAGACATTATGTCTCTTTGAGAACATTGGGGAAGATTGTCAGTCCTTATCCACTAAAGACACTACCTAGGGCTGTCTAGGCCTTCAGGGATACTTGTTTCTATGCATATTTTTAAGGGTTTTTTATACCTAGGAATGGAGCAGGGATGAGGGAGACTATTCTGCTGCTGTCAGACTCATTTTTTAAAACATGGTTACTCATTTCCCGCTTCAGTATGGAAGTGCTGAGCAGTGACATGCTCATAATATTAACAATAAATGGCAGCAATCATTGGCAAAAAAATATTCCAATGCTTTACAAGGACTGACATTTAAAGATATCTTTGGCAACTGGCAAAAATTTAGCTACACTAAATAGTTCTCAGTCTGAGATGTTTAAACAACATATGAAATATATGCACTGAGTGCTTTTCAGTTTCCACGCAGTTCCCAGATTTCAAATCATGTACATCTTAAAGAGATCGTGCCACTACAAGAATACATTTAAAGAATATTTATCTGTGACAGTGCTCTGCTGGAAAAACATAAGCACTTTGATATTCATTATAATATTCTTCATTCCAGCCTACACCACCGCTGGGACTGCAGGTAAAGAAACTTGGAGGGTTAGACTGAACTGCAATTATTTCTGAAAAAAAAATATATGGTTGGCCGCTGACTTGCATTTTAATTAGACTGCACCAGTCTCCAAAAGTCATAAACATTATCATCTGTGCCATCAATCAATCACACAAAACGGATTGGCACCTTCAAATTAAAAATTCAAATGGAAAAAAATATATAAAAATTAGTCAAAGGGCTGATGAGCTTTATTGGGCCCCTCTTTTCAGTAGGATGTTATCTACTCGGCCTGATCTACATTCATTTGCATGATGGTTGCATGATGATTTGGGAGTGGTGCTTAAACTGTTCTCTGCATCAGTCCCGATTCCTTTTTTGTCTCCAAAACTACCTCGTTTCACCAACAATAAGTGTCGTGCTGACCACAGTTATTGAGGAAAGCTATGAACACGACGCCTATCGGTACAAATCAGCCTCAGTTCTTGATCGTGAAATACATGGTGAGTGATTATTAAGAAATCCTTATTCACACTGCCAGTCGGCATAGACTTAACTCTGAAAAGATGGCAGTTTCTTCAATTATACTATTAAACCAAATGCCAGATTCTGATACTGATTCTGATTCCGATACTGACTGATTCTGATTCTGATACTGATTCTGAATTTAACATAAATTGAACATTAATTGAAGAGTGCTTGCCAGTGAGCACAGCAGAGGTGTCCTTGGAATAAGATGATGCAGATTATGCTTGAAGAAGATGGCAAAGAAACTACATACTAGGCACCTCAAGCCCCTTCACCCTATGAAGAACATACATCATAAATGTTTATGTAGGGCAAGAAAGGGTAATGGGCAGGAGATTGCGGAAATCAAACAATGAGTGTCTAAAACAACTGAGGTTGAAACGCTGGCCATTAATACCGCTAATGGCAGAAGCTTCTGTGAACTTGAAACAGTTCACTGCTTTGTAGCAGGAAGAGCAGTCACCTTGGAATGAGAATCACTGAAGCAGGGCACCCCTCGAGCGGAAGGAAAGGTGATCTACACACTCCGAGAAGCGTCTCCTCCTGCAGACTTTTCGGGTCGCTCTCAGAGAGCTACATCAGAATAACATGCCGACGTCGGCAGACAATGACACATCAAATCGAAAAACCCCAGAAAAAAACGTGACTGACCTGGCTGGCTCACAGGCCGTACGGCAGCATACGTTTGTGACGCACAGAATGCTAACTCCACAGAGTATGTCTCATGGGGTCCTGCTATGTGGACACTCTGCCTGACGTGAAAGACCACCGCATGCGGGCAGACTGGTTAAACAGCCCCCACCCCCCACGCTGCTGTTACTGCAGGTGCAGAGACGCAGGAATGGATCAGACGCAGGCCAATGCTCCAGTGTGGGTTGACAGCCTGTTGGCCTTACAAACGCCAGATTGCCTGATGTTCAGTGTAAATATTATCCAGAATCTTACTGTGGAAGAAAATGGCACTAGTCCCGTTAACAATGAAATGTGCTCAAAGCATCGCATTTCTGAAGAAGGTATCGATGCGAAGCACCTTACCGGTCACTGTATCCGGCCTTCGACCGAAACCTCTCATGCAGGAAGAGTCTGAAAGCAGGGGTCGTGCATGTTTTACCAGTATGAGGGGACACCGGGCTCTATGAGAGGAACGTGAAGATGCTTCCAGCCGCAGAGAGGAGCATCATACCAACACTAGGAGATGAACACAACGTGCAAAAATGAAACTGAAACAAGAAGAGCCTGCGGCTCCTCAGCAGTTTCCCCAAATCCTCACATGTGGATGATGGACTGGTGGAACATCAGTAATTTCTCATTCCATGGAGCTACTGAAGAAGATAGATCTATGTCTGCCAGTGATTGCTAGTGCTCTCTGCTGACAGCCTGTCCTCCCATTCAAAATATGCATGCTGCCTAACAAGCTACCTGTAGCCAAGAATAAATAAGGTCACTAAAAAGGGACACCTATGGGTAGACAAGTCAATTGACTGGAATAATAAATTGCCTCTGTATGGACTAACTATTGCACTGTGAAAAAATTACTGCATCCAGTAGCCACTACAAGTTATTCAGCTGGACATAATCACACTATAATTTGTTCTGTCCCAGCTATGGCCTGCCAGTGTGTCTGATAATATCAGCTACATTGCTGCTGCACTGCTGTACACAGTGTGCGTATCTTACAATGAGGTCGGCTATTCTGTCACCTGGACATAAAGGCCGTATGACTTCTTCTATTTATTATCCTGACGTGTCCCTGGTAACAAACATTTTTCATGCAGTACAGAAGTTATACCAGTATACCATGAAGCTACCGCATTAAGCATTAAGGTTACATTGAAAAAGGAAATAAATTGACAAATGCCTTTTGATAAATTCTGACTACACTGTGGATGAATACATTTTGCCATGGTTAACTAATCTGAAACCAGCTGGTGATAAGAACTAGCTAGTTTTACCAAATAAAGATATCCCTCTCGTGATGTGGAACGTCTAGTCAGTGAGTAGCCTCAGACCATTACTAACTCCACGTTCGCTGTGTACCTCAGTGCCCTCTGGCTGTCACACACTGAACAATCTATTACTCAAAGCTGCTAATTTCACACTGAAAGGAAAACACTCAAAGTCTTTTTCTCAGTTTCTCCATTTTTCTAATGAATGAATTAAGAATGTAGAGACTTGTAACTGTCAGAATTGTGAATTTGGCAAGCAGTGAGATAGAGTGACGGGTGATATTCTGACTGATTTCACATTTGGAATTTCCCTTGTGTTGGGGGTCTAACCATTTCATGTTCTTTTTCTAGCTCAATGAATTTCCCAGCACTCTATGAAAACATAATAACCTTAATGAAAGATTGGAGAATATCCCCCCCACCACAAGAATAATTTTGTTTACAGTACACAGGTTAGCAAAATGGATCATAATTCAGATTCTTCGGAAGCAACAGCTAGTACAACGTAATAATAATCCAGTTTTTCTTAATAACTTAATAACATTATGTAGGTGTCTATAGTGCTTTATATATGAGGGTTTCATAGAGCATTCATAATGCATTATACACGGCTATAATGTGTTGTGCCTTCTTATAAACAGTTATAGCCATGATTCTAGTATTTTATGAGTGCATTATAATGCATAATAAGGGCATGTGTGATGCATTACAAAGGAGGACTACATAGAAAGTTACTGTATACCTTAACGTAACGGTAAACATTATAAGATAATATAATTATAAATTTATTATCATAAAATGTTTGTTCTTAATGTATATTAAAGTTGGGGGAAAAAAAGATTTGTTTTAGAGAGGCTTTAGTGCACAGTGTGCAAATCACTGAGCAGAAGATACGGGTACGAGCCGCCCGGTAATGTCATCTGTGCAGTGATACGACCGGTGATTGGAATTCAGTAGTAGTTGCTCACTACAAAGTCTGTGATTTATCTTGAGTAACCAGGACATTATTTCTGGCAAGAGACATTTCTGTTAGATTTTTCAAATGTATTTTTGGCACTTTAAACTCTACAGAAGGAATGTCATTCACGCCCATTATAATTTGAGAGAAGACTGAATTACAGCTGATATCTCCAAAAACGAGGCAACTCCCAGGATAACAATCTAGATGGATAGACAGCACTAAAGGTTAAAACATAACCTTTTCAGTTTTGGGGTGAACTGGCCTTTTAAGCCATACTTACATGCAGCCTATGAATGTTCTATGAATGCATGATTAATGCATTATACAGTATTTTATAGTATATTTTCAACAATTACCAACAACTGCTCCTCCTCTGTTTTCTAACATAATATGCTAGCATTACAATGAAACGCATGGTAAGACTTTTGCCGTTTGGATAAAGGGGAATTGGTGTATTAAAATCAGTGGATGCTGGAAGCCATTAACTGACAGAAACTATCAAAATGAAACAACTCACAAAAAAAAAAAATCTTAGTACTAGTATGTCAGCCTTTAAACAGAGGTCTGGGGAAACTGTGGCTGGGGACGGGGGGTGGGTAAGCAGGATCTCATCTAGGGTACCAGAACAGCCAGGACCAGCCTTGTACGGGTGAATCTAGGCCTCTCTATACGTTCCGTGCGTTCAGATAACAGTCCTCAAGCTAAATGAGAGACATCTACAGGGGATACAGCAGGTGAAGTTTCAGAGAATCTATGAGAAATTACTCCGCTAGGCATCACCTGCTTCAGAATCCGCACAAACATTATTCCAGTCTGCACTTTCCATCTGCAAATTCCCCAGTAAGCCTCATATTAACTTTGTGCTTCCACGTCTCGCTCAGACAGCAGCAGAAAGCTGGACAGCGTAACCTTGGACCTGGTTTTCCCCAGGCAAAACAGAAAATGACCACGATGAAAGAGTCCCTTTAAATGATGCTGCATGAAACATAACCGACAGAATGTGGAAACTGATCTATTGAATAACAATTCTTCTCTAAAAATGGAGGAGATGCATCGTCTGCACTCCGCTGGGTTTGCCTTTTCCTCATGCTTCCTGATAGTTCAGCTCCAGCCCCCAGCTCCCCAGCCCCATCAACAGCATGTCCGCTTCACATCACCGTGTTCACATCACTGCGTTCACATCGCTGTCTTCACATCTACCAGAAAGCCCAGAGGAAGGCCACCCAACTACTCCTCATTTTCACTCACATAACGCTTCCATGCTTCTCCGTACCTTTGCAGTTGGCCTCCCCAGGGAGCTTGTTATGTTTTCCTGTATGACTTTTACCCCCCAGTTTTGTTCTAGTCTTTTCTACCTACTCCGAGTGCCCAGACTGTATTATATTACTCACTGCTATATGCATAGGCTAAAGAACTCTGCTTGTCATGTTACTTGATCCTTTGCTAAATACATTGTGACGACAGTTTTGTTGTATTTCAGGAAAGGTGCAGTATAAAAATAAATTGAATATAATTAAACTGAAGGGCGTTTGGTTTTTTCTTCACCTGTCAAACTATCTCCTTTATTTCTGTGCTTGTGTCACATCGACCCCGTCTTTGTCCAACACTCATCTTCCCAGACTGCAAAATGACACTGCAGCATCCAGTGCAGCATCCAGTGCAGCATCCAGTGCATTCCATTTCATGACGCTCGATTGGTGCACAGCAATTAGCTACAATAAGCGGATACATAAACAGAAGGCTAATTGCTTGATTTATCCGTGAGTTAAAGCAGTTTGATGGTATTCAATTAAAATCCTGGGGAAATGCTACTTGCACCCCTTTGACTGTTACCATTTCGCACTGTTCCACAAGTACTGCAGGTATATTTCTAGTCTCATGCTTTGTATATTGTGCATTTCAGCACTTGTCCTTGTGTGTCTCTATATCTATTGTCCTTTTCTTTGCATATTGTATAGGCTGTACTGCTGGCTAGCTGGGGTGCTGCTGAATGACATTTCATTGCTCTGTGCAGTGACAATAAAGATTCTTATCTATTTATATAGCTACCTACAGGCAGTCCCCAGGTTACGAAGCAGATCTGCTCCCTAAGGCTGAAGTCGAATCTGTAGGTAATTCGGGAAAATCATAATGTAGTACATAATAATAATTATTATGATGCAGTAATAATAAAAGTGACTGCATATGGTACTGTACTGTACCTCGAGCCAATGAACCACTGAAGGTATTTGCTTTCACAAGTGTCACCAAATGCTATGAGAAAATGGCCATTATCACAAACCACTGTATTTAACCTGAATTGTTTTATACAATAGGCTTTATGGCAGTCAGTTCATAAGTTTTAGTTGTCCATTAGTTGGATGTTCTTAATCCAGGAACTGACTGTATTATCCATCCATCCATCCATCCATCCATCCATCCATTCATCCATTCATCCATCCATCTTAAAAGTAATTAGAAAAAAACTGTACTCCCAGATATTTTGGGACAAACCTTTGGCACAAAGTAAGAACAATATACATTAAATTAGCTTTCTGGAAGAAACGGCGGTGAGTGCACTGCAGCTGCTATGTCAGATGCCAAACACTGCATGTGACTGTGGCCCTCCATCCTCCATCAGAGACACCACTGCACCATCCTGTGATCAGCACCAGCAGGAGCAGTGATGCACCAACATTAACACACAGCCCTTCTATAGGTGGCCGTATGGGCACCGGATGCACCAGAATAAACCGTACGACCCAAATTTGACTTACCTTCCAGACTGAGGGCCCCCCCCCCCCCCGCAGAGCCACAGTGGCAGGTAGCCCATTTAGCAGTGCTGGGCGGCTCTCCCTCTGCTGGACCACTGGATTGGAAAAATGAAGGACAGTGCTAACTCACCAGAATCGGAGCTGGCCGACGCTACAGGCATGGTACCGTCCTCGTGATCCCAAGTTCTGCAGGAAAACTAAACGGCTGTAAGAAAAAAGAGGCAGATGTTATAATATCTAGGTACACTTCTGCTCCAACAAGATAAGAATACATTAATGAACGGTACATCATCCATGACTGATGGCTGGGCGTATTTGTTGTAACGTAAATACTGTGTGATTGAAAAAAAAATTCACACATCAGGAATGTTGCTTCAAGCTAATAACTGGAAAAATACATTTTAAAAAACTATATGACAAAATAGTGATGAAATTTACTTCACTTTGCTGAACTCAGACAAGAGCTCCCCCGAAATACCTTTATAATGATTTATGTAAAATGCTGGTTTTACTGTTGGAAACTGGAAATATATTGTCTGAATAAATTTCTTTGCTAAAGAAAGGATTACCTTGGTGGATTCTGCCTTGAATATTTGGCTGGATAACTTACTTTCATGGCAGCTAATTTTCTTAATAATCCGTAGACAGTCCAGACATTACATGCCTTTGCTGTCTGTTGCTAAGCGTAGACGGTTCTGCCTTTCAACAGCTAAAAATGGTTCCATATAACATTCAGATCCCAGGTCTCTCTCTGTATCTTAATTGCCTTATAAATCCTCACTGTTAGGCCAAGTAGCTGAACTCAGAAGGAAGCCAGGGAAACATGAGATACACTCCTTTGCAAGGCCTGTAGATGTTAGATTAATTATCTGGAAGCTAAGTCACCTCCCTAGCTGACTCCATGGCAAATCCCTGGCAAGAGCTTCTGGTTTCTCTCCAAATGTCCATATGCGTTCTACTTCAGACATTGTGTAACATCCCCGCGTGACGTGCTACCCAATAAAACCTTGTGTTGTTTTCTAAGGTCACACAATTTATCTGTCCTTCAACGAACATCACTGCTTTGGTGATTCGGAAACCTCTGTTCACCTTTTAACTGCCATTCACAATTCGACAGTCAGCCCTGCATGTGGGAACTGGGATGTGGACCAGCAGCAGCCCCAGGACATCTCAGGTAGTCATGCCAAAGGACTTCTGAATATCAGTGATCTTCCTTCCAAGACAGATACACCTAGGCTCCCTTTGCATACCGCATGACCCTTAATAACCATCACCATTAATCTACATAATATACTTTTTTATAATGACGTTTACAATCATTATGTTGGTGCCCTCTTTTGTATATTTTATAATGTCCGCTCTATACAAGAGCTTCTGTTGTTTGTTGCTTATATGCTGTTTTCATATGAATTTAAATTCAAAAAGCAAGAGTTATGTACCACTGGATGTCATCCATGCAGCTTTGCACACAGAGAGATTATTTTTCAGCACAAAAATAGTCTCTAAACACAACAGAAGTGTCGCCTCAAAAATGACTACAAAAGTGAAGCAGCACCTCCGTGAACCAGTCTCAACAAAAGTCTTGAGCTTCACAAAGCTGGACGCTATAGCAGAACTTCAGCTCAGAACTGCAACGAAGACACACAGCCTGGTGTAAGGAGCACCATCTTACAATACTGGGCGCACCCCGTGGTGCAAACACTGATAACATCTGATGTTTCCATAATCCAAAATAAAAATTCTTATATACACCCTGTAAACATATACAGGAGAGAATGTGCGCATTATTTTTTCAGGTGTTCCCTAGACACAGGAAAACCGCAGGTCTTCCCAGAATGCCCTGGCAAAGGGCCAACTTCTGCACAATGTCCCCAGCCTAGAAATCAAGGGTGACCTTGGACCTAACACCAGCTGTCAGTGTATAATAAAGGATGCAGAAGTTTCTCTTCTGAGTATCAGGTGCCCGCTGATGCAAACATCTCTCAGACACGCACCGTAATTAAACAACGAAGTCCATATTTCCTGATTCTTGAGCCTGAAAATCCTAACAGTCCCGTTCTTCTAATAGCAGTTTCAGTCATCCTCACCTTTGGTAATACTTTGCTGAATATCATTTACATGTTTTAATTGCTTCTTTTTCCTTTATTTAGCTGGCTCTTTATCTGAAGTGGCTTGACCCATTGATACTGGAGGGTGTTTTTTTCCCCACACTGGGGACCTGCGCACAATTCCCACGGTGTCACATTAGCCACCTGTGGAGAGGCGAGGAGAGAGTAAGCTGAGTCTGCTGTCTGGGTATCTGGGCTCTGGGTGGAATCAAGCGAATGATGCTCTGCTCTAAGCATGTGACATCACTGGGTGAAGCGTGCAGCATTCAGAAGAGCATGCACACCAAAGGAGATGTGGCCTGATCTTTAACACGGGCACCGCATGCTACCGAATAACAGGAATAAGGAATTCTGGGGGGAAGTTGGGGGAAAGCACTTTGGTGAAGGTTTCTGAAGCAGCACCACTGCTGGAATGCTTGTGGTTCTATCCTCTCAACCATCTACCTCCCAACAAGAGTATGACCACACTTTGCACTCAACTTGCTCCTCACATGATTGCAGAACGTGCTTTAGATGCAAACAGCAACCAGTTTTAAAGGCATATTAGAAAAAAGACAACAAAAGTGACAGTCAGATAATCATCATGATCCTAAAAAAGAAGATAAGTGCTTTGCAGAGAATCACCCAGACCCAGTCCAGAGTCTCTCCTTCAGAGCTTCAACAAGGAGCCCCGTGACTCTTCACTACCCAGCTGAAGCCCAGCCTCTGAATTCCAGTGGTCAACACCATTGTTTGTTTTGTTGCAAGTACTCACTCTGTTATCACCCGGCAGCCAACCATAGGTGACTATGACTCAATCCTCGCAACGGGCGCGAATCGACATCAACACAGAAAGCAGGGAGTTAGACCTGCCAGGCTTCCTGGGGACTGGGACAATCAACAACCACTGCGATTACCTGGATCCCGGCAGATACTGCTTTCACACACAGGGATCCAGAGCTGATGTCACTTCAGCTCAGCAGAACCTGCAATTTGTTAGCTCCACATCAGGCCTCTTCCAGAAATCTCTCATTCACACAGAGATGTGAAGAGACCACTACAGCGACCTTCCTCATAGTAGCTAGCGAGCCTGGAGAACACCAGTGCGGAATTAGACTCGGTGGTGTTTGTCTCACTTTAATGCAGGGGTCTCCAACTCCTGGAGAGCTACTGTCCAGTAGGTTTTCTATCCTACCTGGCTTCTGATGTGCCACACCTGGTATGTAGCTGTGAGCAGGTGTGGCTCCTCAGAAGCCAGGTAGGATAGAAAACCTACTGGACGGTAGCTCTCCAGGACCGGAGTTGGAGACCTCTGCTCTAATGGCTGAACTCAGAGTATCTTAATGCTCAAAGTTAGACAATGACATGAGTGATTCATTCAAAGGAGACACAACAACTATCTTTTTCAGAAAAAAACACCCAGGTCAGTAAAATGTAAAGACAAACCCCCGACCTCCCTAGAAATCATCCCTAATTCAGAAACATGAATAACATAACTGGTTCATGTTAACATGACATTAAGGCATGTCTGCATATCAAGACATGCACTGGGCCATGAGTGTTGGGTGACTTGTATGCAGTTACTACACACAAAAAATAAGGCTACTTCTCCTGGTCTTCCCACACAGACTGAACTTTCTTCTGGGAGAATCTCAGGCAGCTGTACACAAGAAGAGTATTTTACTTCAACAGTCACATCTGGAAGTACACAAGAACCTGTGGCAGACCTGGAAATCAACACACACATTCAGATATGTTCGCAAAGGCAAGGTGTCCACACCAGACAAGCCAGGCAGCTATAGATCCTTCAGTTACATGTCCATGATTCTTTTTTTGTTACTTTCATAACCCGAGAGAATTAAAGAATCATAAAAGCAAAACTGGCAAAGTAAAAGCTGAAATTTGCATTTTAACTGAAATTAGACTTCTTTCTTAATTTTTAGCTTAATTTATTTTTTCCTTTTTCTGCCACCGATTTCCAACCATAATGCCAAACAGAAAAAAAATCATGAACAAACTAAACAATCAAAACCAACACTGAACATCTGACTAATCCAGTAATTAACCTGAATATTAGAGGAATGCGAATGATTAGAACAGTCACATTTGATCCTTTTCGTCCATTTCTTGCGGTGCAATAACAGCCGGGTGCCATCAGCCATGAAAGCAGTCACTGCGGCATGTCTGAGGACTTTACATTAGAAGCTTATCTTGTTCAAATGAAGCTGCGTGGCACTTCCGCAGCTGGGATGTAATCATGGAGATATCAAGCGTGTCGTTACTGTGCTGCCCCCTGCCAGACACACTGGGAGCAGAGAGCTCGGCCGGCACACGTGCTGCCCCACCTGGGGGTCCCTCCTGATCACCCCACAGTACTAAAGTCCAGTGGTTTCACACCAGCCATCAGAGCGAGACATTCCCCCCAGTGGCTGGCAGTCAGACACGTACCAGAGACACTGCAATCACCAGCTTATCTGACCATAGGTGGTGCTGCAAGCCTATTATCATCCACCTTTGACTCATGACTCCTGGTGACCCAAAGCCACAGGAATCTAGCAAAATTTGCATTTCATTGCATTTGCATTTGGGGTCAATAAAAAAAATAAATTAAATAACACTTTAAATACATGCTGCCCAACATATGCAGCTGAGAGCTGATTAAAAACATCTATATTTTATTTTTAAGTGCATGTTTTCTTAAATGGTGAGAAAAGCTGGCAAATATTTACGCTAATAATATACACCGATCCGCCATAACATTAAAACGTCCAGCACATCCCACCAATGCTCAGTCGGATTGAGATGTGGGGAATCTGGAGACCAAGTCAACACCTTGAACTCTTTATCATGTCCCTCACACCATTCCTAAACAGTTTTTGCAGTGTGGTAGGGTGCATTATCCTGCTGAAAGAGGTCACTGCCAACATGGAATGCTGCTGCCATGAAGGGATGTACTTGGGCCTCAACAATGTTGTATGTAGGTGGTACGTGTCAGAGTAGCATCCACAAGAATGTCAGGACCCAAGGTTTCCCAGTAAAACATTGCCCAGAGCATCACACTGCCTCTGGCTTGCCATCTTCCCACAATGCATCTTGCCGCCATCTCTTCCACAGGTAAACGACACACACACACCTGGCCATCCACATGATGTAACAGAAAACGTAGCTGATAAGACCAGGCCACCTTCTTCCATTGCTCCATGGTCCAGTTTTGATTTCCACGTGCCCATTGTTGGCACTTTTGGTGGTGGGCAGGGGTCAGTATGGGTGTTCTGACCAGTCTGCAGCTACTCAGCGATAAACACAGCAAGCTGCAATGTACTGTGTGTAACGACACCTTTCTGTCATAGCCAGCATTAACTTTTACAGCAAGTTCTATCTCTCCCGTGGGCCTGGACCTGACAGGCTCCCTTTGGGTACCTATGATCCTGTCATTGGTTCACCAGTTGGTCTTCCTCTGACCACTTTTGGTAGGTACTTACCACTGCATGCTGGGAACACCCCACAATACCTGGAGATGCTCTGATCCAGCCATCTATCCATCACGATTTGGCCCTTGGCAAAGTCACTCAGTTCCTTATGCTTGCTCATTTTTCCTGCTTCCAACATAACTTCAAGAACTGACTGCTCGCTTCCTCAGTATATAATGGCACCCTTGACAAGTAATCAATATTATCAATCAATGTTATTCACTTCACCTGCCAGTAGTTTTACTGTTATGGCTGATCGGTGTATATGAAGATAGTGTTAATATGTGTAATGCTTAATCTTACAGTACAAATCACACTGCACTGTTCGGTTTCATTGGATCGTTCCTTTATGTTCATGGTATTCATGTCCATCTTCTAAAAGCTCACTTGGCTTCAGTCAAGAGCACACATTTTCTTCTCCAGAACCCTAGGCTGTTATGACACCATGAGGGGCCCCATGTTTCCACGGCAACAATGGAGTCCACAGGTATTTGAGGCTTTAAGTGGCTATAGTAAGGAGATGATCAACACTGTGGGGTGCAATAAATGAGAAACCACATTCAGAACTTCAGATCACCTTGGTCTTATCTCAGTAAAACTATCGTTTTAAAGAATAACAGACTGATTTAAACTTCAGTGTAAAATCTACACTGTCCTTAGCAACGTAGCCGCATACCCTACACCACAGTCTGTAGTCTATAGTTACCTTTCCGGGGGGAGGGGGGTGTGCATTAGGCTACAGTGTAGCGTATGGCATAGGATACGTGTATGTGGTTACGCAGCACCCGACGGCCTAGATCAGGGCTATTCAGGTCATGGTCCTCAAGGGCCGAGCACTACTGATTTCCCAGCCTTCCTTTACCTGTGAGCCAGGTGTGTCCCAATGAGAATCAGTAATTATTAAACTGACTACCTAGAAACCAGCCTTGAGAGACAGCATGGAAGGGCCGTGCTTGGTTTTCTTAATCCAGTAAACATGGAATTCATTCACTGGACCCCAGCAAATGTTTAACTGCTAGTTTCCAGGTGTGGGACACGAAAGTTAATGCGACCGCCCCTGGGGTGGAGTTCCACAAGAGGCCCCGAGAGCCCGCCCCCAGCAAGCCACTAAATCAAACGCGCAAGAGCGGGAGGGGATGCTGGGGGAGAGAGCCGCGGAATCTAGACAAAATATCCAGCTTGTTGCTGTAAACACACAGCTGCATCCGTGGGAATATTCACAGCGGTATGGTAGGCATGATCTTCAAATAGCCAGGAAGATAAATACAAAACAATCGGCAGCCAGTTACTGAAAGACGCCACACTGGAGGCCAGAGACTCCATTTCCCCGCCTGCTGTGTATCCTCATTAATCCAGCTAAGCATCAAATGGCTTCCTTTTAAAGCTGATTCTTTTACAAGGACTGTCATGACTGCCTACCTGCAAGTCTTTAACGGAAAGACTTCATTAAGCTTTTATTTATTTTATTATTTATTTATTTATTTAGCGGATGCTTTTTCCCAAAGCGATGTACGAACGAGAAAGCTACCGGAGCATTTGGGGGGGGGGGGGGTCAATGGTGACATCACTATGCCTGCCGTGGGATTCGAACCCGTTTTAGATTTATTTTGTGATGTTGTTTCTTAGAAAATGCTTTGTTTCACTATCCTAAAGTATAGATTATTGGAAAAACAAGTTTTTCCACTATGCCTGCCGTGGGATTTGAACCCGTGACCTTCTGACCATGAACACAAAGTCTTGACCTGCAAAGTCATTGCCCGCCCTTTCAAAAACATTTATACGGCTATAAAGAGAGAGCTATAAGCGAACTAGGGGTTTCCTGGCTCCTCAGCCATGAAGATCTTCACCAAGTCCTACAGGTCATAGGTGAAGTCATTACGTCACCGGTAGACCTACGACGGAGCACAGCTGGCAGTGCGCCAGGTGAGTTTAAGCCGGCCAAGGGGTTTCTAATGAAAGCTGGCCAAGGTTTCCCCTGTCTAGGCAGTCCCATCAGTCTAGGGGCTTGTCGAGCAAGAGCAGGTCAGCAGCCGTCTGGAGTTGTTCCGGTGGCTACAATTGAGAGTCGTTCTCCCGTGCTGCCTTCTGAGACCCGCGGTGTACAAAAGAGCCAGATGGCTGGGGGGGCCAGTCAGGAGGGCTAACAACAGCGACGTTTCCCAGGGAAACAATAGGGGGGTAGGGGGACATCAGGAACAGCTGAGCATAAGACAGCAGAGCCAACAGCGACTATGCCGCGGAGGACAACGGAATGACACAAGAGGGGAGATACAGGAGAAGAGTTTCACTCCAGCAGAGATTACGGAAGAACTTTTCAGGTTCTTCTGCAGTAGTATTTTAGATTTACTATCCTGCAAAAGAAATGTTTTGTGAACTCCTCTATTTAACTAACGTTTATGTTTGTAGTAGTTACCATTCGTATCCATGACGGCTGTTTGTACGGATTACTTTACATCACGGATTTTATCAGCTTGAGGTTGATAGTTAGATAACTAACATCATAGATAATCGTGAATACATAGCAGGTTTAGTTTGAAACTTGCTGACAATGACATTTGCTTCACTAACAATACAGCAAGCAAGTCCATTTAAAATAATAAACCACTCACTGGCGATTGTGTAAAAACAGGTTTCTCTGTGTGGTACGAATGGTGTCTAGCCACCTTGTTTTAGATTCGTTTTGTGATGTTTCTTAGAAAATGCTTTGTTTCACTATCCTGAAATATGGATTATTGGAAAAACAAGTTTTTCATTGGACAGCAACAACACACACACATACATATATACATACATACATACATATATACATACCACACCCCAGATTACATGATTTTGTGCGCTGCTGAGCCTGTAAGCACTGCGAGGACCCAGCAGACCAGACCACTGGCCTTATCCACCACTGGATTAGCATCACTGGATTGCGCCTGTATTTCCATCATGCAGCTACGCCACAGAAACGTGAGCAACAAGCAAACAAGTGCTAATCCACAAGTATCCACTGAGTGACGTCTGCATAGCCTAAAAATCTCAAACTATTGGGGGGGGGGGGGGGGGGGGGGGGGGGGGGGGGGGGGGGGGGGGGGGGGGGGGGGGGGGGGGGGGGGGGGGG
>JAODJX010000097.1:29788052-29799677 GCA_026776945.1 Isichthys henryi | reverse complement strand
TCTGGGCCTCCCTGCTGAGACTGCTGCCCCCGCGACCCGACCTCGGATTAAGCGGGAGATGATGGATGGATGGATGTCTTTAATTTAGTCCACTAGAGGGCAGACTAGGGCAAGTAAACAATAATCTTTGTTCTTGATTTTATACGGGAAAAAAGATCATGATTATTTTTCTGTTTTAACTAATATTACGCGTTATAAACTTTGGAAAATTCCATATTCTTTGTATGTGAGCACTTGAGAAATCTGACCTGAATGATTAAGAATAACTAACATACAGGTACTGCTGTCAAATGAATCATCCATCAAACTTTAATTGCACATAAGCATTTGTCCAATACAAACAAAAGGAAAATTCTCTGTAAGATATAGCATTTATGACAAGATTTACTTCTTTTTAATTTATTCTATTATGTTAATAATAAATTATGTACAATTGTCTTGATATGACAGGAAGCAGGATGGAACGAGAGAAGAGGCGCGAGGACAGAGACAAATTGCATGCGTCGAGTGACAGGCCACAGTCCAGTGACGGTCAGGGGTCGTCTGGGAACTGCTGCTTGATCCACCAGATGGCTCCCTCAAGCAGAGCGGACACAATGAGTGGGACGCCGGGGAGGGAGGGGGACGGGCCGGGAATCACCACATGTATGAGTCGTCGGATCTGGGTGGAAACAGACAGAGTCTGATCAGAGGAGGATTGCGTCATGGACACAGCAACCAACCCGCTCACTGGCGAAGTGGAGAGATACGAAACAGAGCTCCTGAACATAGCGTAAAGGACTGTGGAGAATGAAAATAGTCTGAGTAGAAACTTCCATCTTCTGAATTAGAATCAAGTCCTTAAGAAATATTCACAGAAAGCTGCAACAGATGATACGATACGAAATAAAATAATTACGTCAGAGTTAAAAGTCAATGCTTCCATATTGCAAAATTCATTCTGTGTGACAGTGAAGAAACAGGTTGGTGCTATGTAGGTGTTCCTAATAGGGGGCTGTGAGTCACTAATTCATTGCAGACATTCCAAGGGCTTGGCAAGATACTTCTGACTCTCTGTCGAGGTCTCCTTCATGAGGTCTGACTTACATCAGACTAATGAGCGTCCACCATGAGATACACCTTTGTGAAAATGAGTCATCTTCAAAAAAATTACCGTATGCCTCACCTGCGGAAATGTGTCTTGGGTTTACAGCCAGGCAGCTCAGAGAGACATTACAAGCTGCAAGCCTGTCTAATTACTGAGTGATGTCCTGCTTCTCCACTGCACCTCCTAAAGAATCTCATATCAACTGCCTCTTCCCACAGGTGGCATGTTCCTGGAAGTGTTGTTATTCCTGGATAGTATTTAATGGGAATTTTATGGCACAATTTTGACAGAAAATATTCCAAATAAACTAAACAGGAAGAGGATGCATCATGAAATCATGCTATAGGAGGGTGGGCAGGCAGTGACTCAGTGGGCGGCTCTGCTGCTTCACACCTCCAGGATTGTGAGCTCTGTGTTTGTTTGTGCAGAATGCATATGTTCTCCTTGTGTTTGTGCTCCAGTTTCTTCCCATGATCTGAAAACATCAAGCTAAGCAAACTGGAATGTCTAATACGGACAGGGCAAAATGTAAGTGTGTGTGTGTGAGTGGGTATACCTATCCTTATGGGGACACAATGTCCCCATAACGTGATAAATATCTGTTTTTTTTCTATAAAACTCTATTTTATAAAAATTGGTGACTGCTATGAAAAAACTAAAAAATGCTTGGTTACTTATGGTTATGGTTAGGGCAGGGTGGGGGTTAAGGTTGTCATAGTTAGCGTTAGTATTTTTCCCATAGAAGTGAATGAGCGGGCCCCATAAGGATAGGTATACCGTACATATGTGTGTGTGCATGTGTGTGTGTGCTGGACTGACATCCTATGCAGGGAGTCCCAGAAATCCGGGTGGATAGAAAAGGACTGCTAGCTTCTACCTCTGAACAATGTTCTTATGATGCAGGCCTGAATGGTTAAACATCACACTGGGTTTTCCCTTCCCAGGTCCTTTGGGCCGCTGTATACATGGTGAAATCCAGCACTGATGTGTGTAATTATGTTTCCTTCTCAATGTATAACTGAAGTGTCGACTGGAGGGTAAAAATCCTTATTCTTCTGGTCACTCGCTGATAAAAACACCTGAAGCCAAACACGGGCACGGTGGACACACAGCTTACCGTGATCGCTGGCTGTGCTCTGACTCGTCTCCGAACAGCAGCTCCGCCATCACGCCCTCGGGGGTGGACCTCTTGCCGTACCTAATGAGCAAAAACAAGGCCGGCCAGACTCAGGTCACTAACAGAGGCACAGGGGACAGGGCGCCGCTCCATTAGATGTTGTGACTGTAGCTGTGATGCTTAATGACTTAATAAGGACACAATTGAAGGGTTTTTTTCATGCTTTCAAACATGTCAGGAATACATTCGATTCTGAAGAACCTAGACCGTAATGCTATGAAGCACAGAATTCTTTGGTGAGAAGACAGCCACACTCTACCACACGGTTTGTCCTTAAACACACTGCGTACTCTGTGCACCGAAGTACAGATGAAGAAAAGCAGACATCCATTACACTAAAATCTCAGCCCACTGCCCTCCCCCTAATCTGCAGCTGCATGTTTATATGTGCTGTCATCAGTGCACATCTTCTACATGAACTGAAACCCCATCGTATACGGATATCACTGCAGCATTTTATTTTTTTTTTGTATTCACTTTTGTTCAGTCGCAGTCAACAGCCCACTTATTCACCGTAATAATGCTTTTATCGTTCTGCTTTATTCATTATGAAAATGTCATTTTGCTTTAATTTGGCTCTTAACCTCTCTAAATGCTTCGGAGAGCCAAAGTCCACGGAGCAGAAATGTCCTCTCCTCCTGCGAATATCGATTCCGCAATTTTAAAATGTTTGGCATAATCATACTGGGTTTTCACCCCCAGCCCACCAAGTTAACCTGGCATTTTGGCGCCTGTATGACGGATTGTCCTTTTGTGTGAAAATACCAGGGTACAAGTCTTCTCTCCTCAACAGCACAGCAGCACAGTGACAGGTACGGCCCCCTTAATGATGGACCCTGCTGTCTGTGAGTCTAATAGGGCTGCGTGCCATGTGTTCAAGGGGGATCTGTCAGATTATACACACACACACACACACAGGTTTGTAAACTATATCTGTGTGGGGACTCTCCATTCATTCCAATGTCTCCTCAAGTTAAAAAGTAACAGGTTTTACCACACAGCTAGACACATACACACAAATTCAGACTTAGTTACATTTACGTAGACTCTGCTCAAACTTAACACAAGACAACAACTACAGAGATACACATATAGATAGATGTGTAAGGTTGCCCTTAAATATATACATAGAGATACATAATTACAGATATGTACACAGACAGACACAGACACACAGACTCAGACAGACAGACACACAGACACAGACAGACAGACACAGACAGACACAGACAGACAGACAGACACAGACACACAGACACAGACAGACACAGACAGACAGACACAGACAGACACAGACAGACACAGACAGACAGACACAGACAGACAGACAGACACACAGACACAGACACACAGACAGACACAGACAGACACACAGACAGACAGACACAGACACACAGACACAGACAGACAGATACACAGACACAGACAGACAGACACACAGACAGACACAGACACACAGACACACAGGCACAGACAGACAGACACACAGACACACACACAGACACACAGACACATAGACACAGACACACAGACACAGACACACAGACACAGACACACAGAGACACAGACACACAGAGACACAGACACACTCGGCTTGTGGACCACAGTGGAATAATGGCCACAATGGCAGGATATGATGTCACTAAATGCCTCTGATTCCCTCTAACCCCTCGAGGTACGAGTCTCCTAAGGTTTCATCTTCCTCCAGTGACAACCAGGAGGATTCGCATCCAGAACTTTCCATCAAGATGCTGGTTAATGGAAGGTAATGTTGTTTACAGATCTCCAGCTGACGTCCTGATAGTAGCTGGGTTAAGGGACGTACAGAGAGGCAGCAGTAATGGGATGCTTTACATGTCACGAGGAGCTGAGTGTGGGAGTGAGGGTTCGTCACACAAAGGTCACATGGCAATTTGAAAAAAAAATTAGACGTATCCATAAAGAGACAAAAAACACTGATTTGTGTTTTCTGGTGAATTACCAATGGAAATTACCTGTGGAAAATTCTTCCATATGGGTCATTTCAACTATTGACCACCATCATGCACCAAATCTAAACATCTAGGCAGGGTTGTGTCAATGCTGCTAGGGTTCAGTAGTCATTATTTACTTCAACAACAGTATTACTGTTATTTATTTTAAAAAGGAAGCACGTATTAATTAACTAATGCTAATGTAGCAAACTGATTTTAGTTTTGATATTCCGTCTTTGCCTGGCAATCAAAGCCTTCCCAGCTGTGTGCCCCATGCTACAAGGGACAGGTTACAGTCCCACCTCCCCCCCAATTAGTGCTTAGAAGATGGATGATCTCAAGATACGATGCGAGGAAAGATCTGGCATGCTACAGAATCAAGGGGCAGCAAGCGCTTGGTTTTCTTACTTCTCCAAATGTACTGATGCATGAATAACACAAACTGTGTGGGATGCTGCGTATCTGTTAGATATCTACATTTAGTTAGGGGAGCAAATCAGAAAATGTTGTTTTGAATTCAAGTTTCAAATGTATTTGCTGTTTTTTTCTCTCTTCTGAAAGAACACTCTAACAGTCATTTTCTATACCTCTGTGAAAAATGTATTTTATGTTGATATACATATTTGCCTGATCAAGGTTAGTTTATCCTCTTGAGTAGCTCAGATATAAATAAAAAAGAGGTATATATGTTTTTACGAACGGACTTATTTTTACCGTTAAAAATTGCTTCAATGTATGATATTAATGACAGCACTAATAGTAACCCAATACTGGCATGATATCCCCTCAGTATTAGGCCTACATGACGTCTTGAGATGTTGTTTAAATGTAACTCCTTCCATATTCCTTGCCAGCTAATTATATGGCCTACAATAGAAAGGATGATTATTTCACGGCTACACCTCCCATCGGGCATTACGGGCATTTCCGTGATGGGGGTTTGCGACGGTAAAACCCCAAAGTCCAGGGCCGATTTTTAATCCCACTTTTGTCCTGAGGGTGACCACTGCCACGTGCCATTTGTAAGTTCATGGAGATGTTCCAGCTGCCGGCCTACCTTCCAATAAGTTGGTTTAAATAACGATAATGGTTCACCGAATAAAACTAATGAGGTCCTGAACAAGCACCGATCCCTGCTGTCAAACTCATTACAGTCCAATTATGAAAGGAATTGGCACTTTTTTGCATAAGTGGTTAAGGTGTCTGTTTAATGGGAGGGGCTCTCACCTCTGTCTCGTAATGAGGTTGATGTAATGTCTGAGAGCAGAGTAGTATTTGGCCATTTCCTCGGGCGCCGCGTCCTCCCCGGGGTTCTCCGGTTTGGGTGGGTAGGCTTCCACGAAGGTGCCGAGACACACCAGCACGCAGAAGACGAGGGCCATGAGAACGCTCCAGGGTTTCAGGACAACAGCCATCTGCACGGACAGCAAGGCACTGTAAGAGGCTCATCGTGCATATACTGTACCTATACCGCATTGTGTTGTCCTGTGTCTCTCACATCTTCCAGGCTTTCCGTGATGGTCTTGCAATGCTGACTTAAGAAAGTATTTCGAAAAAGTCGCACGTCGTTCTGCATTTGTACGCATACAACATTATACTCATTAAAACACGTGGAAGCTATTGGAAAATATAAGTGCGCTAATATTTATTTGTTTACGCGATCGCTCCCTCACAGGAGGTGTGGATTTCACAGATGGTGATTCTACGTGGTTAAAAGGAATTTCCTTCAGTAAATTAAGCTGTAAGGCGTCCAGTGGCAACATAATGTCAGTGAAATGCGCTTTATTGATCTTTTGCAACTCATATTATCATGGCAACGCCTTTACTAAGTATTTTGCATTAATTATATGAACGTTAAAAGGTTTCAACTTAATAATAAGCACGACAAAACGTAAGAGCAATTTTCATTCTTCATTGCATTACCATTTCACCTGGGAAACATCGGCATAAATTTACCAAATGTATCTTATATATACATTTATCTTTGTCTAAGAGAGATTATATAGTAATTCATATTGTGAACATGAGTTACGAGTTATGAAATTAACTAACTATATCCTGCAATATATGTCGCGGTACAGAGCTGTCCATGGTTCTGACTGTCCTTGCGCGTGTCCTTTGCTTTGTAATAAATGAAAACAAAAAATCGGTGATTATGAGATATCTAGTAAAACACGGTAGTCTGATGAGTCTGAGTCTGTTTATGCTGGTTTTTCATACTCCATGTACTGGTCTTTTAAATAAATAAACGTCGACATACTTCTGTATTGTCACTGGTTTGATATGATTCCCGAATTCAAATGAAACGGCAGGAACAAAGCGCGATATACTTACTTTTGGAGGGGTTGCGGTTACAGGTGGTCGGTAAAACAGCCGGTGTTTTCTGCTGCCCCGGGATCTATTGCTTCCAAGAGGTTTGGTTTTTCAGTTGGCGAAGTCTTGGTTGGCTTTTGCTTTTGTTATATTTACGCCTAGCATTCAAACTGCAGCCTATGTTTCTTCTGCTCAGCCCTGGAGGGCTTTTATACCTACTGCTATCTCCAGGACACAAAAAAGGAGGGGGTGGTCGGGGTAAAGTAGAAGTGGGCGGAATCAGCTGATGATTAATATCTTAGTAATGCTATCTTACGCTCCCATAGCACGAGACAAAAAAGCTTTTCGAACAGCAACGGCGTAAGAACCTCAAAAGAACAGCCTGTGAAATGATAAAACACGAAATAGCTAATTTCGTATTTGAAGAGTTTTTTATTGTTCGGTTTATTATCCACCAGCACAAGGGAATTTGTGGGATTTACCTTTGCATGCGTTTCGTGAGCTGTCGGTATTAGTTTAGTTTTTATACGTTAGTCGGGAACATCGGTTTATTCTTCTTAGCGCACAGGGGGCCCCTATATGAGCAAATTGAAAAGACGGCGAAAGCATGCCGTCTTTTCAAGAAATGCTGCCTTTTCAAGTATGAATGGGTGTCCTCTTTAAGTTAATCGCACATAGACTTACTTATTTAAGTATTCAATCCTGAAAATATTGTATTCTTCAAGTTATGATGTTCCGAAATGATCCCTTTTAAAAATCCAGTGGAGCCTGACGATGATGAATGTTGGGCTATTCCGTTCCATGTCATCGCACTAAGTAACGTGAAATGATATCTTGCGTTTCAGCACTACATCAAAGTGTAATTATTATCACCCGTTTGACCAAATGAAATAGTTTTAAATATTATTTGAAGATTACATGCACGAAATACCGATTATATTTCAGCGTGGTTGAACCTTGTGTTAGTTAAGCATTCAGCATTCGTTTTATCGGCAGCTGAATGAAAATAACCGTAGACAGAAAGATAAACCTAAATGGAAGTGAACTAGAACACGACTTTTGAGTTCGAGGTGCCTAAAATACCTAGAAAATTCACGGCATTTCATTAAATTGTTTACTTTTAACCCAGTCCAGTTTGAAGGGAGTACCGGTTCAGCATGGCGCAATTAGGTTGCACGTGTCAGAACCGAAATACTGAATTGGTTCATACAGCTCACAGTCCCACAGTAGATGCTCTTGTGGTTTAATCAAATCAAATCGGTTAAAACTGAAGAAACATGGCAAGAAAAAAAATAATTTTTGATATTTTACATGTGTTAAAACTTAGTCTTTTACGGGGATCATCTAAGACAACACAAATGTTCCAGTATTCAATTCCAGGTAGGGACGGTAATAAGCTGTTGCTATATTATAAGAAATATAGTCCGTTTCATTAGACCACCTTTGCACAAGACGGTATCCTTTCCCATCGCTCAATAATAAGCAGTTTAAAAATCTTCATTACACTGAATGTTATTGGGAAGCAACCGTTTGCGATTAACACATAGCGTTAACTAAACTGCAATAACAACATAGAGAAATATTAAATAAAACGCAAAACTTCGCAATGAGAAGATTCGGACACATCACTTGCTAATTATTTTGCCTCAGGTAATGGAAGTGGTAAGATAATTGTGCTGCTTTATGGTATGTTAGTGTTAAGCACTTGGTTACCATTTTTCTCAGCTGCTCTCAAAATATCTTGATTTATATGAAATGGTAAAAATACCATGAGTATTTTATTGGGAGAATACAATTGTATTAAAAGTTATTTTGAAAAAGTAGTAAAAGGGAAGACTCCCGCACTCTGCTCCCACCGCAGAACTTCGGAAATAAGTTTCCCTATCGATCGGCCTGCTCCGCGACACTTAATAGCTCCCTGAAGTTCAGCTGCCGTTGAGCCATATGGTGGAGGTTGCCGAACTATTCCTGTACAATATCCAGATCATTTAAGAACAAATAAACCTGTTTCGTGACTTTCAACTGCACCAAAAATCTATATACTTATCGACTTAGCAGACTAATTTAAGACAAATGCAGGTCCTCTTTAATCACTTCGGATTGTTGTGCACGTAGTCTGCAGTCGCAAAAAGAATCTACTAGAGGGCGCCAGTAATGTATTTTCTAAAGTCAGTCCCATGTGCTGAAAAACTTCAGAACCGTAAAAAGGACAGCAGCCAAAAGGTTTGTCCCACTAGTGGAAAACCTGGAACATTTAAGTAAAATATGTATGTGGAACTGGGAAGTACAGCCATTTCCCGCCATCCTCAGGAAACGCCTCTGATTGGAACAACACGGTCCGTTGTAATACAAGTGCCCTGTTCTGACTGCAGGAAACCTTACTGCTGAAACTCCCGAAGCACGCAGACATTCCGTTACCAATTTGTCACCTACACACGCTACGCTTAAGATTCCAAACATCCGAAATGTGCATTTCTTTTAAAACACAATCTCTACCGAAATTCATTATTGGAAATTACCCCAAGACCTTTAAACATGAATTAAGGATACATTATATATAAGTAAGTCTGTTATCTCGATCTTAGAGGGAAGCGTTTATTGAATGTTATTTGTGATGAACGTGGCTTTAGACAAGTGCATCTGCTAAATATTAAATAAATGGTACCGGTTTGCTCAAACTGTTGGCTTCAAATTGTCAATCGTGAATGACTTCTTTTCCTATCATTGATGCAAATTATATTAATATGGCCGAAAATAATGTATTTAATAGTGACAGTGTTTATTTGAGTACATAATTGTATAATGTCATGGGCTTTTCCTTATGCAGTTCGATCCGTGTATTTATATTTTGATAAATATGACTTGTTTATGTAAAACATTAAACAAAAGCTTGCAAAGATGCGTTAACGCGTTACTTCATCGATCATGTGTTGAAACTTGTGATTTTGTATGTCTTTCAGATCAGGGAAAAGGTGTAATTGGCAATTTGATACGTTTCACATAATTGCCTTTTGTAACAGGGTGAGCAGTGATATTAAACATATTAGGCACGATATTTTAATCGGTTTACAGTTGAGATTCGCAAGCAATTTTTATGATTTATATTTCTTAAGCCATCAGAAATTAATCTAGTGAATCATATAGGGAGAGTCATTGGATATGCTACTGCGGATGATTCCATTAAGTCGGTTTGTATTAATTTCTCATTTGAGGGTGTTAAACGGAGTTAATGATACGCACGTTGCGTAATTCGAACCGCGTGCAACGTCCTTGGGGGGAAATTAAGATTAGAATTAAAATCAATATCGGTTAATTTTAACACTACCTACCACCCACTGTTGGATAAAAAAAAAACAAGTCAAGAAAATAAAATAAAAAAAATCTGCCATTTCCTTCATTCTTTACGTGGATTGTGCCCATCTCCATTGGACGATGAGTAAATAAAGGAGTCGGGGCAGAAGAGATGGGGTGATACCGCGGCGTCTTTATTATAGACGCTTCACTGAATAGAAGTTGACGTCACTTTCAAACGCTGACAGTTAATCAAGAGGTTTTTTGGTCGTTAGCGACTGTCTCGATACTTTGGGTGACTTTTTCATTGACACCGTTATAGCATTTTCATTTCCTTCCAATGTTGTAGGTTACTCCCATGTGTAGCGCACAGCCTGCAACAATTTTAGCTAATACTATCAGTGCTCTATGTACAATAACCGGGTAACCTGCAGTTTCTGAAAAGGAAAATAAAATAACAATATATATCCTCCAAAATTTCACGGTATTCAAATTAATAAAGTTCGCATGGCAGGTGGATGTGTTCATAAGTGCTAGACATTGACATTATTATAATTTATTTTACGAAAGGTCGTCCTGTTCTGGCGTATCCGATCACGTCAATCATGTTTTATTACTTTGTTTAGGCGTGTCTGCCGCCCACATAAAGCTTTCACGTTGGATGCGGAGAGAAGAGTGTCCGTTCACCTATGTCACGAAAAATGAGGGAGGAGGTGCGAAGCTATCGTAGATTAAGGTATTAAAACAGTCTGTTTTTATAAATAAGGAAACAATAGTGAGAGGATTCAGTGAACATGTGGGAGTCTGTATTGCCAAGAATGCAACTGATTTCCGATGCTTGTTATAATGAGAATCTACCTAAAACATGTAATCGGCGTAATCGAATTGAAAGTATTGACTTTAGTCTGCAGAGGGGTAGTTATTGAAAGAGTTTAATCAATAGTGCAGGATACGACGGAAGGAAGTGAATGGTTTGTTTTTTATATTTAAAATTTCACCTTAATCTTGACTTGGTCATAGCTGAGATACGGTGCGCTGGGCATCTGCAGATCATCACTGTCAACGAAACATGGTCCAGAAATAGTCTAAATAAAGGCCCCAGCGAATCAGATAAAGCTCATTTCAGTTGATTGTAAACATCTCGTTAAAACTCAAGGGTTGTGTCAATCGAAGAAGGCTTGAAAACCAGCGAGCACTGAGAATGAAATGGCCTCACAAACAACCTGAAAAGCTCTACATTCATGCGTAATTTATGCCTGTCTCGTTTGTTTGGGCTTTAACTCTGGGCATCACATTAAACAATCTGTACAAACTTTGGACTTTCATGATGTCGTACACTATAAACTATAATCAAACGGTACGCATGGTACATATGACCAGCCTTTAGGAGACTTTGGAAAAGGCAAAGTGATTTATTTCATTGGCTCGATCATCCATTGTCACTAGCAACGTTCAGTCATAATGTGTAACAGCCTGTGGCTCATGGGAGGTAAATATCAGTTTAAAAAGATACATTTATGGCGTCTTGTATTGGGTGGGGCATCAGATGCTTTCACTATAATCTATTTGCCCCAACAGCCCCACCTCCCCTTGGCTAACTCACCTCCCACTCTATGATGCGTTTTAGATTAGTCAGGTGAACCTGAATCCTGCGCACCCTTAGAAAATGTGTCAGCCTCTCTTTATGTCCTCTCTCCATTTACCCACAGTCTCAGGATCCTTTTACCTAGTCGGGCGGGGGCGGGGGGGGGGGGGGGGGGGGGGCCCCCCCCGGGCCCCCCGCG
>JAODJX010000097.1:29771539-29784364 GCA_026776945.1 Isichthys henryi | reverse complement strand
ATAAAATATAAAAAACCAATAAGGGGAAACAACAACACACAGAAGGTTAACCCAGCCTATATGTACGAGTAAATAAGAGCGCAGCAATAATCCACAGACAGGGGCAACTGTTTGGCCAAGGCTCTGTGGCACAATCCCTCCTCAAACAAGCTCCAGCGCTAATGCATTTCTGAAAGGGAATTATGGCTCAGTACAATGACTCTGGTGTTAGCAGACGTGTGTAAAAGCCTCTTTGTTAAGTAAATATTATGGGACGCCAACAGGATAAAAAAGATATGAAATCGGGCTGGATGAGATTTTGCTGAAACTTCCGACTCACTTGCTGTGAAATCGCTCCCCCTCCCACCTAGAAAACTTCCCCGTGCAACACGAAACAGACAGCGGTCCCACAGAGTGGGATTCTCACGATGTCACGCTTTACTCTGTACGACTCCACCGCGAACACGCGTTCATGTCGACGGATTAACATTCCTCCAGTGCGCCCGTACGGCCAGTCGACAGATTTATTTATTTTCAGTTACTGTAGGACTTGGACCTCTGCCCAGAAGGAATTTGTGGAGAAGGTGTCAGATAAATACATCGCATTTTCGTGACAGGAATGCGGGGTCGTGACCCCATCCAAGGCCCTGCATGCGCAGGGGTTACGGATTCCCAGCTGCGAGGGGTGTGGCTTCCTCAGCCAGCCGGCTCTCACACAGGGCTGGTGATGCAAGCCGACAGTCTGTCACCCCCCCTCCCCCCCCCCCGGGTATGGGCTGCGTCGGCACCTGCGGGACTGACAGGCGTCGTACCCACAGGAGCGCTGTGATGCCTTGTGCAGCCGCCAGAACCAGCCTTCACTGGGCCGGCGGCATCCTGTCTGCATGCACCAGGTGCTTATCGCCATGGAAACCTGCATTTGGAGCCTTACATACATCTCTGGGCACGCATCCCTTAAAATCGCTTCCAGATTACGGGGCAAATGGCAGAAGCACTGGTTCAGAAGTCTCTGGATTTTCCCCATAACATCGCCCAACTGAGAATAAACCACTGAAACAATCCCACCTATTTATTCACTGTCTGTAACTTAAAAGTGTTTCTCACAAAGGGTTTTTCATAAAGTACAAACCATACAGCAGACATGTCCGGCTGACATGGTGTAAAGAACCAGTTACTTACTGATGCAGTGGAAGCTAATAAATTGCTTCAAGGCTGCATTAGAAACTGTTTTAATTGGGTTTGAGCCCCAACCACCATGACATTTTCTATCCTGCTGGAACTGGGCTTTGATCACATCTCTGCCTCACAGCCATACCAACTGGCAGCGCGCAGCATTTACGGGCTGTTCTGAGAGCGGTCCGAATGAACGCTGGCCTGTTAGCTGGCACATCCAGCCCCAAGGAGCGAGCATGTCGTTGGCGCTGACGTTGACAGGGAGGTAAACATGGTTACATGGTTAAGCAGGGGCCGTCTAACCGAAGCTGTAATGTTAAGGGCCCAGTTACACTCCTCCACTCCAGCAGAGGGGAAAGGTCAGGACGACACCGGCAGTGGGCATAAGTGTGCTCAAAGTAAACCCAGACAGCAAGGAGCTGCGGCAATCAGGGGAGAAAAACAGAGAATCACCATCATGCTAATGTTACAGGAGCTGTGGCGGAAGCTGACCGCCAGCTGTAACGCCCCGCAGCATTTAGCAGCCGCCTTTTAGTAGTCTGGCCACCATGACAGCGGCCCTGTGTACTGCGCTGGCCGCTAATTGCCAATCATTGTTATTTAAAATGTTTTTGGGAAAAGGTTGCGGCGTACAGATGTGCTTTGGTTTCCATGCCAACGGATGCTGCAGTGATTTAATTACCCCTCCCCCCCCAGCCCGGCACTTACAAAATCATCAACTCATTTCGTTATTCTGGAGTTGGTCCATCCATCTTCTATATCCACTTGAGTGATGTAGTGCTGTGGGGGTCTAGACTGTATTCTGGAACCTGCAGGCACAACCCAGGACGGGGCGCCAAACTATTACCGGCACACGCTACTTACAATTTGGTGACTCCAATGCAGCCAGAGAACAACCCAGGATGGGGCACCAACCCATCCCCGGGTACACACAGCATTCAATGGCACACACACACCTACAGGCAATTTGGCTACTCGAATCAGCCTCAACATGTTCTTGGACTGTGGGGGAAACCTGGAGGAAACCCCACAACGACACGGGGAGAACATGCATTCTCCACACACATGGAGCCACGGCGGAGACTCAAACGCTGGTCCCAGAGGCGTGAGGTGACAGTGCTAACCTCTTCATTGCCGCATATTCAGGAGTTATTTTCTATAAGATGTTTCTTTGATCTGTGGGGCACATTTTGATGGAAAACTGGTGAATGTTTTGAGGTTTTCTGCAGTCAGTGGCTTGCGTGGAGACGCAGACTTGCATTGTTCTCGTGAGTAATTAAAGGTAGACTGGCCGGCCCCCCTTTCTCACCCTGGGACGGCTCTGCGATGCCTGTCAGCAGCTTAATGACAGGCCCCCTTTGTGAGGATCTCTGCCTGGGGTCGCTGGTGCGCTCCGCCAAAGCCAGCCATTTAACTGCAGTGGGCAGCTTTTGTTCCTTCACAAGAGTGTCATCATAAGATGCATCACGACGCCTTTCTGTCCTCCCCCGCCTTGGCCTTTAAGGGGCTGCTAGCCGCTCGCTCCCAAAGGGACTCGTGTGTCGGCGCCGTCTTTTCCATAAGAAAGGGGTGCCTCCGTCCCCTTTAGCTCACCTGCCTCACACCACAATACCTGAGCACTTAATGAGGCGCACTCAGGAAGTAGGCAGTGCGCTGGCTGGACTCCTGAAGTCATCTTCTGCATTGGACACTGGGTGTTTACAAAATGGCATTTTGTAAGAAGACATTTAGTCTGGACATTGTGTCTCGGTATCGCGTAAATAACTTGCCTTACTCTGGATCCTAAATACCTCAAAATACTTAAAAATACTTTAAAAATACTTAAAAAATACTGCTGATTCTTACTTGGCCATAGAGTACAGTACCTAGCCTTTCTCAGGCACTTGACTGATGTCTCATTGCGGGGGACTAACTACCCATTTTCCCCCTATGGATTATGGAATATCTTCCAGTTTACCATGCTGCTGATTGGATGAGTGGTATCAGGAAATAGATGGGTGATGCAATTATTGGGGCACCAACCCATCATATGACACACTCACACACACCGATGGCAATTTGGTAACTCCAACTAGCCTCAGTATGTTTTTAGGGTAAACTAGAGCACCTGGAAGAAACCCCACAACGAAACAGGGAGAACAAGTAAACGCCACACACATGGAGCCACGACGAAGATTCAAAAGGTGTGACGTAACATCACCGCACTGCCCCACATGCCAAACCATTGTAGAAATTATTGAACCACGGGCGGGGGTGCAGGAACCGCAGAGGATTGGGGGGGGGAAACACACACGTACCCCCAATATTTCACTTCATTCATCCTCCAATAAATACAACTTTGTGATCAAATTATTAAATTGTGTCCCTTCCCCAATTTAAAAGTCTTTCCTTCACCATTGACCACAGGTATAGTGGTATGCACATTTTTAATAATGTAACTCAGTAGGTTACCAGTTCAGGTCCCAGGGCTTTGCTATTGTACCTTTGAGCAAAAGTTGCTAAACAGATTTTTTTTCAGTTCTGATTGGTCAGTTTGGTCAGGTAACATTCTACACTAAAATACATATACTACAACAACGCTTTCTCACGCATGAGAAAGTATCAGATAAAAAATAAATTGTTGCTGCCCCACCAAAATGTTTTTTTTGACACAGATATCCAAATAGCCACAGGCATCAATGGAAAAGCTGTTCTTCTGTCCCAGTGCTTACAGATTTAACGTGAACAGCGCTCATGGGGGCAGATCTATAGGAGGTTTAACCCTTGACGCCCGACCCAACTAAGAGAGCATTTTCTTGTGTGCCGTCCCACAATAAGAGATAGAAGGTCTGTTTAACTGGTGGAAATAAGATCCGGGGGGGGTTGGGGGCTTTCAGGTGACTCCTGTGAGACGGTGTGTCGTGGTCGGATGGGTCTATTTTGAGATGTCGCCACCCACTGCCGCTTTCAGTGAGCGTGAGTCGTTGGTACACACTTTAACATTTTTACAGCACTTGACTCCTTCCCCTGAAGACAGGCGATTTCTTCTGATGAGGGGCAATACTGGGCCCTTTCGGGGGGAAGCTAATCCACTGTCAGCCTTATCTTCTCGGGCCAAGGTGCCCTAATGCGCGCAGAGTGCTTTCCGAGCAGCGCAGCCTGTTTGTACTGCCTCTGCCTTCTTGACCAGGCCCTGATAAGGGGGATCAGTGATACCACCGACCAGCTGGCAAGCTACTCCTGGCCTATCACTCAAGGCACGCAGCTAATATAACTGCCTATTTTTACTTCTTCGCTTCTCTGCCCCTCCAGCAGTGCATAAATGTCTTGTTAGCGCAGACCTATTACAGTCAAACCTATTTTCAGACATTAATTTCAGAACAGACTGATATTAATAATCCACAATGGTCTGATTTTGGTGTAGCTTTATGGGATGATGGGCATTTCACATTTTAATAAGCTGCATTCACTCAACTACTAACTTGTTTATTAAATTTATTATCACTCTAGCTTACTGAAAGCCAAAGTTAATATAATCTTATAATTTCAACAAGTGAACTGCAGGGGAACCAGTGGCCATGTTAATCAGACTTCCTGTGTATGAGGCCATGAGGAAGTAACATGTTTCTCTGCTAACAAAATCCTACATTACATACTATGAGGTAAACAAGCCCCAATGATACACAGAAGCGTTTAACACAGAAATTACATTTAATTTATATTAGTTGTACTCAGGTAAAAATGGCGACATTACAAGGATCAAAGAAGGTATCTACTCAAAAATATTTTTATGCAAATGGTATTAACACTGAAGACATCGGTCAGTGTGCAGAAAATTGCATAGATTTCTGAGGTGGCTGGTTTATAAACAGCTTCCTGCAAGGGTGTATCTGAAGCCCACTGTTTACAGTCATGTGTGACTTACATCCTGAAAATTGGAGCTGAAGCAAATGATGTAACTTTCAAGAGTTTCAGCAGTGCAACTTTGCATTTCATATTTTCCTTTATCTCTCTCTTGCTACAGCATGAGGAATTTTCGTAGCCCGGCGTGGCTGAGAATGCTATCACTCCATCATGCAGGGTAAGGGGTTTGCTCAGCCCACCCTCCGTATTTCAACACTACACTCCCACGAGTGAATTTCCACACCATCCTCCTTTCCAGTGTCTACTTCATGCTGACCTGGCATATGAATGACGTCATGCGATCTACTTATTCGCCTTGACTCACAGTGGGGCTGCTTATCTCTGTGGTGCCACAGCCTGTGCAGGTTTTCTCTGTAACTCGCTAGTAGCTGCAAAAATGAGAGAAGGCCAAATGAATTCAGTTTGTGCCACAAAACGTCCAGTAAACGCTGAAGTGTTTTGGTTGACTGTGAAGCTGTTTGTCAGTTGGTCCGGTTGTTCCAACTTTGGCATACAGCACGGATGACGTTTCACCCTGTGGCCCTCTCTGTAATTACAACGGAATTATCAGATTACTTATCATACTACTGTAGCATCTTCTGTATGTTCTCAGTTCGTCTAAAATCCCCAAATAGCAGTAATAGAATTCTAATATTCTTTACAGCCTTTTCCTTAAAAACATGCCACTTTCTTATTGGCTGATATCATCTTCCCAGCTAAATGCACTACAGACCATTTAGCATTTAGAACACTATTTATAAAACTAAATGTGAAACAGTGGTTTTCAATCCTGTTCTTGGAGAACCCCCCTGCCAGAATGCATTCATTCCAACCCATACTGCTTTCAGCCTGCCACACTCATTACTAGCCTATTAAGGACCATATAAGCCTGATTTAGGTAGGGTTGGAATGAAAACGTTCCTCCAGGAATATGATTGAGAACCAGTGATGTAAAAACACAGGCAGTACATAGCTGTAGATCTCCATTACAGCAATTACGCACATGCACTTACATTTTCTGACCTCATATTCAATATTCTCAACCTCCTCTAAGACTCGTAGTTCAATTGTGGTCAGTGACTGGCTTCAACTTCCAACACGGCGAAACTGACCGATGCCGCATCCAGTCATCCCTGTTATAGATGATGTAAATCAAAATATATAAAATACTGCTGATTTCATTCAGTCAATGGAGTGATTCATTCATGAACTTTGGCTTAGACATTACATTGATAAGTTGAATTTACAATTAACACTAACGACAGTTAAAAATAAACTCTCAGTAAATAGACAATAAATCTTTAGTTACTACTTAAAAACCAGTGAAATCAGTAAAAAAAAAATTTATGGAACCATTTTAAACTTAAAAAGTAGGGCTGCGCACATCGTGATATTATCGCGATTATATGGCGCATGTACAATAATCACCAAGGCTTTAGATGATGCCTGGTAACATTTGTCCAGAAGCTGGCTTTTTAGTGCTGTAAGGATGTTAACTTATGCCCACAATTTGGTAAGCAGACTAGCAGTGCGTTTACAATATTAATGAGGCATATTGTGACATATGGAAGCCCCATCGATAATCTGTATAAATTTGGCGAATCCTTTTGTTTATTAAATTCGGTTAGCGGAGCGCGCCACAAGCTACTGTTTTGGTAAGTCATGTATAAGCACTGAAGTGGGTGTGAACAAAGGGGCAACCAAGCAGCCATAACATCTTTGGAAAGGGAGGACACTGTGGATAAAAAAGGTAAAAAAAACATCGGTGGTGTGGTGGTACTTTTTTACCTGTCATCTGAAGTCCGGCTGATTATTGCTCATGTTCCATATGATCGCAATGTAATACTGTGCAATGTAATATCAAATCTCCCATTTGATTTTAATAAATAAATTTAGGTGTCTCTTGCAATAAGTAAGACACAGAGGCATATAGAGAGATGAAACCACAGTTCAACAGTTAAAATGATTACGGCAAAAAGCACGGAACAGACAGTAAGAAGGCAGAAAAGCAGTCAGCTGCGCTGAGAAGAGTTAAGGTGTTTCCTGATGTGTGGAAAATGTGCTTGAATAACCTTTTTTGCGTGGTTCCTTAGATTTCAGAGGCTAAGCACTTAGCATTTCCGAGCCTGGAGCAGGCACAGCATATCCATGCCAGGACTGCAATGGGGACAGCCAGCACGTGTGAGAGTGATTTAAGTAGCCCAACCACTTGAGAGGGTCCCTGAGCATCTTCTCTGCTGCATTTCAAGCATTAATACTGCCTGTTGCTACCTCACAGCATGGGCCCTTCGCACATACAAACGAAAAGAAGATGCTGGTCTGAGAGCAGCAAGAGTTTTAGATAAATGCATAAATTAAACGTAGAGTTTTGTACACCATGCTGCTTTGAGACAATTGACATGTGGTCCAAGGGTTAGAGAAAAACAGCCATTACAGCCCCTCAGTGCCTGAATAAATAGGGTTTAAAACTCAGTCTTTACCCTAGAGAACCAAGATTGACAGCAACTAACCTGGTGTACCTTATGAGAAGGATGAGGGACTTCAATAAATGCCCTCCTAAAGCATTATGGGTAGTCCCATGTAGCTATTCTGCCTGCCTAAATATTGATTTTGTATCAGTGTTCCAGCCGGGGAATAATCCAAACCTGCACTTCCTATTGTGGTTCTGGAAAATAATTCAAGGCCCCTTGTCTTTTTGCAGAAACAAAATGGCTCTTGAAAAGACTTGAATTTGCATGTATTGAACCGAAGTGGAGGTTTTGTGAAAATAAATCCCGGTTGACCCAACCCTGGGTTTCAGGGATTTATAATGAATAATTATAAATACTTTTAGCGTTCCTAAAATGTGATCATTCGCCATTCAAAAAATATATGTGATATATCACCTGGAACAGAAGATCTAAGGCAGCAATGGACTAACATATGAAAACATAACATGCCCAGATGACTGGTTTCAGAGCAAAAGCCAAGTCAATGGGCGAAGGCGCTAAGCATCCACCCAGTTTTCACATGCTAATGGCAGCTACACCACCATGAGACCACCTGCTCCCTAAGGGTCAAGCAGGAGAGTTTTGTGTACTTTAATGTTCAAAAGGGGAAAAAAAATCCATTTGCACCTTGTCGATTCTCTGAACCGCTACCCGTGTGATGTGCACTCAGTCTTCAGAGTCACTGCTTGCTGACCGAGAGGATGGTTGCACTGTTTTAGCAGTTCTGCCTTCAGACCTCACTGTTTGGAATGAAACCTCTAAGACAAAGGTCTTGGGGTCCCATATCACTCTGTCCCATCTAGGCACCAACTGTGCTAATGTGTCTTCAAAATCAGGGCGGTAACTTTAGCTCTGCCTGCCTGCAGGCTATACGAATTCGAGTGACCCTCAGGCTGCGAGACCATGACAGCCAGAGCAAAAACCTGCAACACCATCTACATATTTTTCCAGTAGACCCTCAACTGTCCTCAACTGCTACAGAAGTAGAGTTTAGCATTGAGGCAGCGATGGATCTGAGAGATTGATTTATTTCTTGTTAATATGGTGTGTCCTTGCCCTGAAGAGCTTTTTTATGTTATACCAAATCAGACAAATGATTTTAATCTCTGAGTAAGAGGCTTATAGGACAAGCAGCCGGCAGCATCCTTCTGTATAACAGAGCTGCATGTCTTCCTTGGTAATTGTACTCATCTATCTAGGACCTGAGAAGGGGGGCTTGTATTGGAGTATCGGACTGACTCGTGACTACACAAGTGGCACCAGACAATCCGTCGAGCATACAAAATACTTCCCAGCCTAGTGTGTGTATTGTCTGTGTTGGTTCCAGAGTGGTCGAGCCAAAAGTGACGAAGGCCTACTTGAAATGTAGGTCATTTCTTCATTATATCCCTGAACAGACTTCCTCGATATATTAGCGTGTCAGATATCTCCTGTGTCATCCACTTCAGCCACTAACCAACACCTCCTACCAGTTGGAAGATTGATGGATGGATACCGCCTGCACGCATATTAAAAGAAGCCTGAAGAAATGATCTTACTAATAATTTAAGCAAAACTAGAAATTTTCAGAACATGGGTATGCCTTTATGTGAAGCAGGGAGGAATGTGCAATGTAACCCAGTATGTCCATGATCATACAGTGAAGGGCTGACAGGTGACAGGCATGACCTGGCTCAATGCTCTCCTGCACACAATCCAATCAGCCCCCAACAGCACTGACCAGGCAGTTTCAACGCGACGGGGCTGCTCCTAATTACTGGCTCCTCTATTCTAGTGTAGAAATTGAGTTTATCTCCAGCTGTTTGCAATTTGTTCTGCACCACTACTGGTACTGATCTTGCTGGTTTGGCGACACAGCCTTGGTAAAGAGTGAAACGGAGATAAAATTATGTCCGCAGCAGCAAAACCATTCCATTCAGTTGTTGAAATTTTAGCACTTTGCTCCTTCTGTGTTGTCCAAAGGCAGAAGTGACGTGCCATTTGTAGTACAGACACCAGGCTTTTGCCGGCTATGGAGGACGTACCTTGTGCAAATTTATCTCCAGCTAGGAGTCTGCAGGAGGGATTGTTAGCTTTTAATTTCCCTCCCAAATATTTGTTTTTAGTTCAAATGAATGTAAAATTAACAGAATAAATGTGCCGAGGGGAGGGCATATATTAGTTTGTTTCTTTTCTCCAGAAAAATGTTGCCGGTTTTGTTTCGTTATAAATAGTTTTTCAATGTATGTTTGTTTCTCCTACAGAAAACTCGAAATTACTAATGCTGGCTTACTAAGTCTTTAAAATATATTTCTGTGTCTGGAAATGTGAGGTGATGCCCAAGAAAGCCGACCGTGGCCAAAACGACGCTGTCACACAGCTCCAAAATAATCTCCCATCAAAAACTCGCTCACCCAATGGATAACGTTATCCGTACAGAAAATTCATTCCTAGGCTTTGGGCAACAGTGGACTAAACTGCCTGGACGGGGGCACATAAATCTCTTTTATCTTCAGCGACTGAGTGATCTGCAGTGAACGTTTCACGCCCATGCTGTATCACACTCAGTGACTGGTCATCGCAGACGGTACATTTTAATGCCGGAGTCCTACGACGGAATCACCAGAACTCAACTGGATCACGATGAAAGGTTCCCACATCCGCATGCCATTGAAACGTCGGCGGTACCCTGGATCCCTTCAGCGCAGGGAAACAGATGTAGCATAACCTAGTTATCGAAACGCTGGAAGCCAGAGGCAGGCGGGCGAGCCAGCAGCCACCCTCAGCCTCCCACACAGAACCAAGATGTCTCACCAGTGCTGAGCTATTCACCCCCTCTCAGGCAGGGTGGTGGCGTGGAGCAATTTGGCGCTGACAGAGCGCATAATTCAAGGGGGATTAGACGGATGAGAGACACAGTGTGCGCAAACACGCCGGCAAGCCCCTCAGCAATCCTGAAGCGCCGGTCAGAGACGATACATTCATCACTCTCCTCTTGGCTCCTGTCACCTACAGTGATTCCAGCCAATTATGAATTGTCAGAGTCCCATATTCATCTTATGGGTGACAGTCCCCAGGATCCAGCCAGATAGTGGCCTAAGCCACCTGTTTCTTACCAATTTTCTTCCATCACCTTCATCTATTTCTGCCACCACAGTTATTGAGAAAAAGGGGACAAGCAGAATGTATGGAACACAACTGTAACAAATTTGAGCTGTTTTTCAAATAATCTATCTAAACAAGTGCTTTCTGGACCATCATTACCACGTTACTTCTCTTGTGGTTTCACAGCCTCCATGACAGTCCTGTTGCACCTAAGACAGCCCTGTTTTTGGCTCTGCGTTACAGGAAGCAGCCGCCGATGTGCATTTTCAAAGTGTCACAGGCGCACAGGCTCTCCAGCAGCTGGATGAGTGAGACAACAGGAAGGTCTATTTTTACATTTATGGACCACAACCTCCCAGCGGTGCCACACTTACTCAGATTCGTACTGTGTACCGATTTTGTGTCAGCGCATTTGTCTGATCGTTACCTGAATTTTTTCAAAGAGACATAAAAGCATTTTTTTCTCACTGGGCCACTTAAAAAATACGTAAATAACTCCAGCTATAGTCTTAATCTCCTCATAGTACAGGGCCTAAGCTAAGCAGGTTTGGGCCTGGTCAGAATGTGGATGGGAGACCACCTAGGAAAGCTGGGTTGCTGCTGGACGAGGTGTTGGTGTGACCAACAAGTCAGTGTGGATCCCAATGCAGTGACTGGGACACTGTGCTGTAAAAATGGTGCCGTCCTTCGGATGAAATGTAAACTTCAGGCTCTGACTCTCTGAGGATCCCTGTGCATCTTTTGAAAGAGTAGGGGTGGCATCCTGATGTCCTAGCTAAAATTACCTACTGTGCTGCGTAAACTCACACAATTTCCCTCACATCACATGATGGAACAACTATGCTAAGGATCATTCAGAGCAACTTAGACATCTACACAGAATGAGAGTTACCCCATGGACAAGCTAGATTCAGGAAAGACTGAGGAACAAGAGACACGATTGGTAATTAGGATGTGAAGATGGATCGTGATAAATCGATAATGAAGGTGCTGATTCAATTGCATTGATCTGTAATGTCATAGTCCTTAAAGATGCTCATACATTCACATGTTGCAGGTAGACACACAAAATAGCAGTAGGGAGGCTAATTAATATTACTAAAGGAATTGCTACTTGATCTTTGCCCTATGACCCCTTTGGGGAGACTCCCTCCTGTTTTGTAGTGCTGAGTGCACTCTATATTGGTTAAAATAATCTTTTTCCTAAGATACTTTTGGGAAATGCCCCTCTTTTGTAATGCAAAAAAGTCATTTTTTTGCTGTGGTCAGGGGATTTCGTTGGCTTATTCGCCCCTTATAAGAGGTCTCCAAGTACCATCCCACAGCATGTTTGTAATTCATTATTAAATCAGGCCTGCACATCGATCTTTCGTTTTCCACAGGAAAAAAATATATAACACTATTCTAAGTATCTGTATCATCAAACACATTAAATTTCACCGCTAGCGAATTTCCACATTGGTGTAGCACTAGTTAGCTTAGGTTAATGGGCAACACAGTATCACTTCCTTAATATGTTTTTTTTTATTATTATTATCTTTGGCTAAAAAAGGGCATTTTTGACAAGTTACACTGGTTTGTTCTCCCCGTTTAATAATAACAAAAATAAATGTTCTGAGATTCAGCTTTCTTTGTATTCCATTAATAGTGTGTACTTAAGCAGGGGAGACTGGGGATGGTTGTAACACTTTTTGCATTCCTCTCATTTACTCAGAGACTGTTTGGACTACACCAGCCAAATTTGTATACTATAAACTTACATCTGTCTGCTAATCACCCGTCGCACTTTTAGTTAATTATATTTTACATATCCTGCACAATATTGATTTGAACTGAAGAAGTCAGATGTTACAACCGTCCCCAATATTGGGGACGGTTGCAACATGTTAAGCATATATTAAACATATATATTTCAATAACTAACCTTTGCTGTTTCTCTGAACTTGCATAGTACTGTGTAAATCTACAATTATACAATAACATTAAAGTAGATTTTTATTCATACTGAAAGTTCTGTATTTTTATGTCACACGGGATTTTTTAAAAATTCATTTATTGGCCAAACATGGATCTGCTTTAAAACATGTAAAAAAATATTGAATCCAAAGTGAATTTAAAGTCACCCCAACAATTCTACTGGATCTCAGGATAAATCTGCCAGTTACTAGAACAATTATAATATAATTCTTACTAATTAACAGTATTTAAACATACATTT
>JAODJX010000097.1:29610027-29630317 GCA_026776945.1 Isichthys henryi | reverse complement strand
CCCACCCCCCCCGAACACTGGTACTTTCATGGTTCCTCAGCATTCTGCATCCAAACACTGCACAGATAGTGGGGAAAAACAAAGAGACACATCAGACTCTTCTGTAAAGCTCTGTTAACCATTTCCATTAAACTTCTTTCAAAGCTGCCAATGAAAAAGTTAAAACAAACACAGGCGGAGAGACACAGTGGCTTTATTTGACTGTGAAAGAGGAATAAGAGCCGCACTGAGGCGAGAAAATCCAGTTCGGGGGCCGCATGGACTCGCCATGTGCCGGTGGGCCGCGTCCCCGCCTCCACTTCTCAAACGCCCTCCCCATCAGCCGAGTTCCGCCTTTCTGGGTAGAATTCTCTCTCATTTAAGTTTGAGTTGTCTCTGGACAACACAACTGCTTTATTAAAGCCATTCGTTCAACAGTTACTTAGACGGTGGCTGAAACTGGCAGGAGATACATCTGCCTCAGGGGGAAACAGGGTGCATGACAACAACGGGTAGCACAGAGGTTAAGGAGGCAGAGCAGAAATCTGAAGGTTGGTGGTTCAAGTCCTGCAAAACGCCACCCTAAGCTCACTGCTTAGCATGTCAGCTATAGCATTAGACATCGGCCCCAGCTGTGCCCCATTACTGCCTGTGAAGGACCGTGCCGTACACTTCCATGGACATACTCTTGTTCACTGCACAGCATGAGTGGCCAGGATTTTTTTTTTTTTAAACCTTCCATCACAATCGGAAGGATTTTCAGACCATCTACGATTCGCTTCTTCTTTCTGTGGCCTTTGAGCTGCACGAGGGAGGCAGCTGCCAAACGAAGGTGGCCGTCTCAGCACAAAAGTTCAGCAGCTCAGAAGCAGCATCTCTCCTCCCTACCACTGAGGGGCAGTGCAAAATTCCCACAACTGCACTTTTCTCATTAAGAGTTTAATTCCCAGGGCCCCGCTGCTCATTACATGACAATACTGCATTGGGGGGTAGGGACTATGCGGTCAGCATAAATCGGCTAGGAAACTGTGGGCCGCAGACTACTAGACACAGCATTGCCCCGTTGCCTCGGCAGAAGTTTCCCAGCTCCACCACCACATGAAACCTTCCTTAGCCAATTCCTGTGCTCTAGACATTCCCATTTTCACCCGCAGTTCCACAGTGCACCAGTGAACAACAAGGTTCCTGCTGCTCTGCGCTTCCTACTGCAGGGATAAATATATACAGGGAGAATTCACATGGAACAATGCAGGCTGCCCAAGATGGATTTTCTGCAAATTCATGTCATTAATTTTGGGGCGGGATGCGAAATGGTCTCGCTACAGTTAGGACAACAGGGACTGCAGAACCTGGAGAGGATTTCGTAGTACATAAAAGTAGTGATCCAGCTATTTAAGGGATTCCGAAAGAAAGAAAAGAGAATAACTACCAGCAATATTTTGTCCATCGAACCCCAAATCATGAGCTCAACTCTTCAAATTCTCATTTCCAAGGTGTTCACGGTTCCAGCACAATAGCACAACTCAGCTTTTAAACCAAGCGCATTTTCCAGTTCAGCTGCAACCCTTTCATAAAAAAAAAATAAGTCTCAAAAGACTCAAGGAATTAAGTCAACAGTAAAAGCATAAGAGCAACAGCAGTGGGTCTGTGGGGACCAAGGACCGTATGCATGAGCTGGTTAAAAAAATAACCGGATGTTTTACATTCTGAATTAATCAAAGGATTTATTAAGCACGTATAACAATACAGACATGCATTAGTACTCTACGCATTACCCCTGGCAGGGCTGCAATGCCCATCTATCCATACTGCTCTCCCAAGCCACCTGCCCAGCACTGAAGCACAGAGCAAACGCAGAATCTTCCCAGGCTTCCTGTTGGGATGCAAGGCCCCCTTCACATCTCCCCGTCAGAAACCTAGCAGGCCAATCACCGACCCTGCAACTGGCCTGCCACCCACGTCACGCATTTCTGGACCGTTTGTTTGAGCCGAAAAGTTGGCAGAAAAAGCATTTAACGAAGGAGTGATAGCATGCCGCACGCAAGAGGTCTTGGTGAGCAACGGGCGGCGAGCACTGCCAGGACGGACTAACCAGCCAAATCTGCTCAATGCTTCGGTAGCATTTACACACAAGGTGTCGCTTGTGGCTTTAGCCACGTCACTCCTTTAAGCACCTCTGAGATAAGAATGTATAGTGAAAAGTGGCACATCACTATGTTAGCTGCGCTTTCGCTACCATAAACCTGCATTTCACTGGAAAAGGGGGCTACTCTTCCGTTTTCAACAAACCGAGGCTGGCTCGTGCTAGCACCTCATTTCAGGGATGCTTTGCTGTTTGCAGTACGGCGCCATGACCTGACGGCAAGCGGCAAAACTGAGAGAGACTATGGGCCGACCGCGGCGCACGGCTCACGGCAACAAGATAACGCCTGGTCAACGTGCGCCACCAGGTCAAAAGAAGGCAGGAGGAGACAAGAGGTGCCAGGAGAAGGCCGGCAAGTCTACTGTAGGAGATGCTACCCCGACACAGTCGGCACTTGCATGCGGAAGCCAAACGACATATTAACGGGTTTATATACTCATTTAGACGAAAATGAGATTCCAAGAGTGGAAAAGAGACCATTGTCTAACCCCTCCCCCCAGTCAGTAGGCTGCGGGTCAATTTAACTGCAGGCAGCAAGCACCATGGCCGTAAATAATGATGGCAGCTTGCGCGGAGCTCCCCTCCTGAGCAGTGGTGGCGGCGTCACCGAACGGAAAAGGCTGCTCCTTTAATTCACCGCTGCACATCTGCCTCATTTAGCCACGCTATTCCGGAGAGTGGCCGCCACCAGTATTTATCAATAGGATCCCCGTCAAGAATCGATAGTAGCTGGATGCCGCTGGCTGGCAGAGAGGCTAAGCTAGGCTAAGCCAAGCAGCGAGCGAGATGAGGCGCGGGGTTTGTGATGGATACAAGAGAACGGACGAGGTTAACGACCACGCTGAGTGATTACATACAAATCACCACCCCCACCGGCAATTAACGTAGCCCCAGGACACAGCCTACTGAATGGACTGCTTTCTTTACACATATCGGATCTCAGTAACCGCTCACAAGGCGACATGCTTCTAAAGGAGACTGGGCTAATCTCCGGTTTACAGCAGTTCAGGGGTGGGGGTGCAGTAACACCTCCGTAGAACTGCCCCGGACCAGCTGGGGTGATAAGACCTGAGCACAGAATGACACAGCAGAGACTTGAGCAGCAACATCTAAGGACAATGTTAAAAGGACACTTCCAGCCACATGGCAGCTCCACAGAATGAGACGAGCTGGAGCACCCCTGCCCTCCCATGGTGTCACCCAGAGCACCTGCACCACGTGGCCCAATGTCAGTAAGGACAGGGTTCGGTCACGCAGCTCTGTGCTGCTGGGTCACCATGCCGTCCTGCCGCAGCATCAGACGCTCATAAAGGGGATGTGGCTAGGGAGAGCGAGTAATGATGATGATGATGATGATGTTGGGGTCTGCAGCCAAGAATGCATTACGCACCCCCTCCCGTAGTTCTAGGCCATTATCCTGCCATTTTCCAGGAGGAGTGTCCACTGATCTAATGTGCTTTCGGCGGCCCGCTCCACCCGTGCTGATGGGGTCAGGAGTTGCACTCAAACGGAGCCCAGCTCTGGATATTTGCAACAGCCACCCCAGTAGCCAGAAGCATACAGACTAAGCGGCTCATTGGCAGTGCAAACGGTGCCCAATCACGGCGCACCACACCCACTGAAACAGGGCGGCAGGTCTAAAGCTCGGTACCGTGAGGCCATAGGAAGCCTGCTGGGTGGAGAGCTCCCAGCTACACCAGTCAGAAATAGGACGCTGAGGAAGGGGAGGAGAGAGTTAACCCAACCCCCCTGCCCACACACACACACACACACACACACACCCCAGCAGTCTCACTATTCCATTCAAAGAGAAATATTAACAGAGTCTCAGGGTGGGGGGGGGAGAAGAGAGAGAATAGGAAGGGAAAGGTGTGAATCAGATTTTCAGTGACAATGTGCTTAAGATCACTGTTTCAAAGGAAGAACATATCATCTGTCAAACTTAATGGTACTGTCCAGAGAAAATGAGCGAAAACGGAATGGAGGCCATTCATTAGGGCCGCGCAGCAATGTGCGCCCATCTCGCCGCCGATCGCCACCCCGCGGAAACAAATATACACACAGTCATTATTTATCTGCCCATTTTCAAGGAGGCAGGTAAGGCCAGCCACGATTAAGGCTCACTTCACATGCCGGGCAAATAATACGAGAGCAGCTCGCTGCCTTTCAGAGGTCCGGCCGCTGCTGCTATTACAGTCAATGAAGTGCTTTACTGACCAGGAGGCGGCGGACGGCAATGCATGGGCGTTTGCAAGCGAGGGCATTCCTGGGGCCACCGTCTTATTACCAGGGTGAAATTTACAAATGACAGTAAGCTCCTTTATTAAAGTGTTATCAGGCCTAATTACAGGGGAGAGGAGCTATACTGCTGCAAGGTTAGAACCGGAGAGGGATGCCAACAAGCGGGAAGCCAGATTATCTGACACGGCCGGGTTCTAAGTAAGTCATAATGTAAAAGAGTGCTAATTCATGAATTTGTCAGTTACATTGAGCTGGGTATTGGCCACGTTGCTTCTGCTGTGAGTAATATAATGCAGTAAAAATGAAGGGGACAAAACAGGCCTAATTACAGCAAGTGCAAACAACAAGTTCTTGTAGACAGCTTTACTTAATACGTGTGCTGGGAAGGCAAACACACAGAACAAAGCACTGCTAATGAATGTCTATCTTTCTTCTCTCCCTCTTGGCCTGAGCACAAAACATTCAGAGAGTAAATTTAATCCAATGCACAATTATCCGAAGAACATTACCACCTTCGCCCATGAGAATTCAAGCCTCACCTTTATTATGGACGATCTGCTAAGTCTGATCTGCCTCAGTGTAGAGGGAAACAACTTACATTCAAAGGTGTCAGTGTTCAAAGGGAAATCTCCCCACCCTATAATGCAGGAGGCTGCGGTGTAACAATGCACAGCCAAGCATGGGAAAGGACCTGGAGACGCAAAACATATCGCAGAACAGCGCATTCCACGAGAGTACACCACTAGAGGCTATTAAGATTCGTACAAACATCTAAAGCATTCTCACCTTGCATAAACGTTTCAAAACAATAAAACCACTTTGACCAGCCACCCCTTTTGGTACTCTGTATTCTGTCATGTTACATCCAATAATCCATGTATCCATCTGACCATCTATCCCTTCATTTGTTTGTAGACAATTTTGGCTTTGGTGCCTTGATGATTTAACACAGCTGGCTCTCTCCAGAAAGCACAGGACTGTGATGTTCTAATGGTGGTTGAGAGGCCAACCCACATGTTGCGGCAAGCAGTCGAAACGCACATTTTCCCCAGATGGGCCATGACTGGCAATCTGGACATGCTACCGGCTAGTGGTGGTTCTTCCCAGCAGCCCTGAGAAAGCCTGCTCTTTCCTCCACTTCCAGCAACAGCGAAGGCAGGACAACGACTGCGTAACACACCGTTCCTTACAACGGCCAGCAGTGGAAATGAAAGCCAACCGTGTTGATCGTCTTATAGAACTTGCCAGTTTACATCACTTCATGCTTTCAAAATGGCTAATTCTCAAAAGCAAATGGTACATGTGCGGCAAAGGATGACTAACATTACGGAGAATATTGCATTTTCTCCATTTTGAGGTGGGGGGGATACCATGTGGAGGCCAGCAGAAAGTACTGGGAAGACCCGATACGCAGCAAACTCTGCACTCTTCAAAGTCCACATTCTGAACCGGCACAGTTCTGACTGGGATACTACTCCGGTGTCACACGTCGAACAAATGGGACAACTCCCATCCCTTTTGTCCTCTACCAAAAATGAGCCCATAATTCCAATTAGGTGCCGGTCCTTGTTCAGGCTGCTTGGCCAAAAGAGCAGTGTGCTGGTACAACCTGAATTAATAATAATAGTGTTAATAAAAAAAAAAAGTAACTATGATGTTTAATCACATTTTGGCAAAGACTCACTGGGATAAAGAGCCAAAACAACTGATTTCAGGCTATTTCTCACTCTGAGGGGGGGAAGCAGTAATGTGAGTGTGTGGGTGCCATGCGGCGACCTCTGTACCTCTCTGATGTCCAGACAGACCCAGAGGCAGTCGCTCCCTCAGAAAACGCCCTCAGAAAACAGGGCTGGAGACTAAATATGAACCAGCGCCGCAAAACCATTTCCAGAGGAGAAGGAGACGCAAGCAGCTAGACGTGACGACCACAGCCAGACAGAGCCAGGCTGAGACCAGTAAAGCTGGGGCACTGACAGTCGCTAAAAAGCCCCCAGCACATCCTCAGCATCAGCCCTGCAGCTCAGGGCTCACCGTAATCTCCACATCGCCTGGGATCCGGGCCCATGGAAATAACTGCGCCTTCCAGCAAGGCTGTCTGTTTTCCTTCCAGGCATCAACCACACACACACACACACACACACCATCTCACAGCTTCGTTTCATTTACAACAGCAGGCAAAGGATGGGTGTATTTACATGTAAGCAGTGCAGTTTGCATAGGAACTGCGAGTGGTTTAAGGGTCACTGCAATACAGCTGTCATCAGATTTGTTAGACAACAGATGACTTTTTCAGATATCTGATATAAACGCAACTTATGATATGACAGAAAGTCTTTGATGGGTTGGAATGATGGTAATTGAAAACAAACACACATTTTAAATACATTTTACGGGGTATATACAAACTACAGGCACTCCACACAGACAATAATTTGACAGTTTTAAAAACGGTAGGACCATTTGTTTCCATTTAGTGCACCAGCTGCCCATGTATCAAACTCGAGACAAACGCTGACCTGGTTCATACGATGCCAACGTCAACGCCAATCAACACCTTTTCATTATCATCATTTTGGTGAGAACTGAAGCCCCGGTTTTCAAATTGCGGTTTTCTCGTAGCTCTTTGCTTCTCACTTGAAAACCACACAGCAAGTGTGTCTGAGAGAGTCAGAGAGGTTGAGGAGTTCACGGTTCTGTGAGTGCTCACTGCAGCATCTCAGGGGGGAACCTGCCACCATGAAGGAACCGCCTCATCCGTCAGATCCGCGAAGGAGCTGCTGATCAGGGCACTCTCACAAGCCGACGCCTGCGTAGGAACGAGCGGGGCCAGAGACTTCTCGAAACCCGCCTCTCCGGCCAAGTCATCCCTCCCATCAGTCACACTAATCTGCACTTAAGTTCACTTAACCCAAGCCAGTGTCAAAAAAGCTCTGACAGGCAGCAAACCTCATAACAGTGTGAGAATCTGGGCGGTGCTGAGAAAACATGTGAGAAAGCTAATCACAATCATCTGTGACCTGAAAAGGAGCAAAGCACCTCAAACTGTACGGATCTGTGAACTGGTGAGCTGATGTACAGTCCTGTGAAATTTTGTAGAATTTCTTTTAATTGAACATGTGTGTTTCATTGTGTAGATTTTCCTTTTTATTTTTACTTCATTTTTATATTTTTATTGTATTCAACAATGTCGTTAGTACGTATCTTGTACCATTATTACCTATCCTGGCCTTCGCTTATTTCTCTTCTTTACTACTGACTCTAAGAGCTTTGCACAAAAATTCCTATGTACCCGTATTGCCTGTGCGTGTAGAAATGGCAAATACATCTCTTGAATCTTCTACAGGAGTCTGTGGATTTTCCATCCAGTCGTGGTCCTAAATTCCAGAGTCTCATCATAAGCCAACGCCTTGATTCGACTGGGTCTGCAGATGTCTCAAGCCTTCCAGACACGCCTGCAAACTCTCAACGTGGAAGCCACACATACTATCCACAAACACTCCAGTTCACTGGATACGGCTACATCTTTTGTTCCATTGGCTGTAAAATCAAAATGTCAGACCCCGCCTAAAGATACAGGAAGTTGCTGGGAGACTGAGTCTCAATTGCATTCGAGACAAAAAAATAAAGACACGCGTCATATTTCTTATCTCAGAGGGGAAAAGTGCAAATCCGTTACACATCATGAGAGGAAGGAGCCTGAAAAGAGTGAACCGAGCCGCCACCTGCACCGCGCTGACACATTTACCGTCATATGAAACTGCCAAGCTCGCGGCCTCTAACTGGCACTTCTCACACAAGGAGGAAACCAAATTTCCAAAGACACACATGGCTGAAGGTCGAATATCCTCTTCAAAAGCTCTTAACAAGTAGAGAGTGGGGAGGGGGAAAAAAAAGACATTTTCTGCTTTGCCTCCAAAACCAAATCTACACTATATCAGACATGCCAGAGCGCAGGTGAAAAACGTCTAAAAACCCTGAAGAGAAACCAACCATGTACTTATTATTCAAAAAACAAAACAAACCACCGACCACAATGTACTTAAGCTGCTGGCATTTCTTGGTTTAAAAAAAGCACATGAATTTAACAGTTTCCCTACAAAAGCCTGCACACTCATAAATCAACAGTAACTAAACACTGTTCATCCTACCCACGAAGGCCAGGACAATGACAGCTCACCGTTTCACTGTCCACCTTTCTTCTGCAGTTTCCCTGTGGTTCCCAGCAGCAAAGAAGTACTGGACAGGTGCCACCACCATTAAAGTAAAATTAGGGGGGGGGGGGCGGACCCGTCTGCATTCCCAGACCGCAAGGACAGTATGTGCATAAGTAGCAGCAGATTTCTCACAGAAATTACAAATCCATGCAGGCCATATGTATTTTAGTATACGGACCGTCAAGTGATGGCAATTCTACGGCAGGTGCATGCAATAAGATGTGAGTACGCAGACACACAATTCGTTATTCAGTGACTAGACTTCTGATGCAATGCTCTGAATACCATTGCTTTTCAATACAAGACAGCATTCAGATCAAAAATTCAACACAGTCTTCAGTTGTTGATAGGTACTGGATACCTCAATACACATATTATTGCCCGCTGCAAGGAAACACACCAACACAACTGTCAGAGGACTGCAAATAAGCGCAGTTACTATGCAACAACCTTAAAGGACACCATGGTTTGTGACAGAGGAACTAGAGAGATTTACGTCTTTATTGTATGGACAATTTCAAGAAATTGGTCCAGGGGTTACTGTAACAGGTTAGCGGACGTATAAAGTTACAGGCGTATCAGTTTGGAACAATAAAATTACACAGGTTCAAGAATTCATAAGTCAAGAAACTGAGCTGACAGTTTTTTTAGCCCGCACATAAGTGACGATCGGTTCAATTTCAGGAAATCGTACGTGTTGCCAGTTTGGGATCCTGACAACAGATAAACATGTGCCCCACTGAACTGCACAACGGCAGGCTGTCATCAAAACGGACACCTAATACGTGGCGGCCTGAGCTAACACACGTTCATCTCCATGAAAAGCAGATCACAGCGCAGCCAGCTCGACTGACAAGCAGAACTACACGGCTATCAGGATCGCGGCTCAAGAAACCGAAAACTAGCGTGTGTTCATTTCAAAACATGTACTCAGAATATGCCAGAGGTATTCGGCTTAACTTTCACTGAATATTTAACGCAGTAGCGAGAAACTGCACATAAAATGTCGGCAATAGTCGTCTTTACGTCAATGTGGCAGTGGGGGGGAAACTATACATTTAACCGTGCACTGTCATCAGTACATTTTAACCATAAGTCACCCGGTACAGTGTCTGTTTAATAATTAAACTCACATATGAAATAATGCATTAATCCTAAATGATGCCATTACCTTAATTACCTTTGCGCACGCGTTAGATAAAGGGGATTACAATGTGGAAGCGCTGTAACTGTCTACAAAAAGACAGTACATCAGCGGTGAACTGCAATATAAACCTGCATGTAAAATCGTGAACCTGCAGGACATCGAGGAAACGGCTGTTGTATTATTCAAGGAATAAAGTCAAAACGCGAACACACACAGAAACTCCGCAAGCTAACAAGCCATGGGGTCAGTATATGATCTTTTTACTGTTGCAGTTCTTTTATTTCTCTTTCTCGGGACACAAAAAAACGTTGAAAAGAATGAAAGGTTTTGCGTAGCCACGGCTAACAGGCTTCATACCCGGCCGACCGGCAGTCTTAATACGAACTGCAAGAGCTTCCCCAGCCATCCTCATCGACCCGATGGCTAGCCCGGTTATCTTGTTTTTATTCGTCGGCATCAGTTATAAATGGACGCCCACCGGTACCGTAAACGAGCTCGTTAGTCTGTCCGCGTAAGCGAGGTTACCGGGGGCACCGGCGGCACCGTCGCCCAAAGTGTAAATACCTGAGACCTGTTGACTCCTCCTACCGCTCTGTCGGCTGCTGGGAGTTCTGCCGGCGGTGATAATGGTGGACTCCTCTTGGAAGTTGTTCTTTTCTCCGATTGAGGCCGGGGGCTGAAAGAAATGTGCCTTCCCTCTGGGTACTACTGGTGAGAGGCGCGGAGCAGGGTTTCTTCAGGGAACGGCGAAGTTGCCGCGGCGCCCGTGAGCAGCAGCGGCGACGGCGGCCATCGCGGTCACGTGCTGCGCGTGTGAAACCCGACACTCCGGAGCGCATACCCCGCCCACTCTTCTCAGTTTCCACCCATTTTCCTATCCATTCGGCCAATCGCAGCAAAGAATCCGCCCCGTTGGCTCCACGCTTGCAACACTTCATCTGTCCCTGTTCTAGGCTTGACGGGAGGTTATGGCTTCTAACTCAGGCAATTGACATACCTATTGTAGTAGATATTTGTCGACTTTAACATGTGATATAACATATTAATAAATGTCGACGACGTGATTTCCTCACGTTTCCCATCAAAGTATTATGTATATGGAACAGTATTATGGATAAATCGTTAGTATACTGTTTAAGGTCAAGATAATTATTCAAGGATTATTCATATGTATTTTAAGCCAATCTAAAATAAATCTTATTTTTGAACTGAACTATAAAAATGCATGCAAAAATGAGTATTTTTTGACCCATTAAAGATCCCTTATGGTATTCATGTATGTGCTCTTGAGCTGTAGAGATGTATCACCCTGTGAAAACGGTGTGCATGTACCCTTGGTCAGAACATATGCAAAAAAAATGCGAAAGGTCTGTGTATATTTAATCGCAGAAAGGCAGCCAAATTCATCCCCTTAAGGGGTGGTTTTGCTTTCAAAAGCATAAATTCTCTGTTCTACAATAAATCGTTGATGCTATGTTTGTTACAAACTTAAAGCTAAGTTAAGGGGGTGATTTTATAGACAATGCGATCTGTGGACAGCTAATCCACTTGCAGATAACCTTTCCCTTGAATAATACGTTTTCTCCTGAATAAAAACTGTAATCTGCTATCTAAGATGTGATACTAACAATTACAGTTTGGTATGCCAGTAAGATTAATGTGAATGTTTGAATCAGTAAATAAATACTGATATTGAATAAAAGTTTATTCTTTGACATTGCGGTATTAATTATCTTCTCATATTCATGCCATTACATAGAATAAAACTGATAAGGTACTGATGACTAAGGCACAACACTATATAAATAATTTAACATCTTAAAATCTTCCTGACTTTAAATTACACTTGGATCTCATGCAGCAGTCCATCTTGGATTTGCCAATCAATTACATTGCCAGAGATGCTGCCTATTGATTTTAGAGGTTCCTGTTTAGAGGGGGCAGCATTCACTGCATAAAATAGGCTGGGGATTGCACAGCACCGCTCCCCTGCAAAGGACATAACTAAGGAGGTTATGTGTTGCTGCTCTGCAGGTTACATGTCAAATACAGGGTCCCACCTACCCAAAACACAAGGGCATCACAGCAAGATGTCAGTAGATACTAACCCGGCCCACAGCTGGCTCCCTTCCTCATGGCTGCGGCACGTTAATCGTCTCCCTTTAACTGGAAACAGAGCCTCGCCACAGAAGCCGCCTCGTTCCCGGGCTTCCAGCCCCCCAGCACTCCCAACCCTGCCGCCGCGCGTAGGAAGTGCAGGATGTCCGAGCTGTATCACTTCACACTCAAGAAAAGAGGAGGGGGGTGGTATGTGAAAGGGGGAGCTTCAGGGCTGAATTTGGGGGGGGGAGCTGGGCGAAAGTCATTGTTGGGGTCCTGGCCCACAGCCCAGGTTATCCCATGTGTAAGTCTGACTATGAAGCATGAAGAACATCTGAAAAGTCTTTTTTGTGTCTTTTGGAAATGGACAGCTTTAGATAAGAAGGCTTCAATAGTAGGAGACCCTGGTTTACTTTTCTTGCTGTGGGATGCACCACTCAGAGTGACTCTAAATGTGCACACATCTGCCTGTGACATGACTTTAACTGGAAACAGGTCGCGTGAGCTTCCTCAGTTTCTCCGGGCGATCCCTGCAGTGCCCTTGCAGCTGCATCCTGGACGGCCAGGCCTGTTGACACTCAAGAAAAAAATCTCGTAATTTCTTGATGCATTTCCTGTCTGAGTCAAAGCTGGGTCCCGGTGTCACATGTCGTTGTGTGATGCGTGATACTCCCATGACTCTGCATTTACAGCCGCTCCCTCCCGGCGCCCAGATGAGAACTCGATCAGTTAACAGCATCAATATTCAGGCAGTTGTGCATTACTGCGTCAGTCTGCAGCCTGATCTGATAACGTAAGGCTCGCAATTAAGTCTGACCGGCTCTGGATGTTATTAAGCGTACAACGCTGACCTTGTTTTCACGTACTTACATTCTACTTTGTGAGTCTGTATCATTTGAGCCAGCACGTGAGTCACTCAAATATTGCGCAGAAGATCATCCCCTCATTACACACATCTTCCTTATCATGTTAAGATGAGTCCCTTTGCAAGGACGCCTCACTTGCTCTGGTGGTATCCTGATCCAGGAATACTCACCATAAACTAAAAGGCTTTTGTTGAGCCTACAGACATGTGGCCCTAGATCACAATTGCCTTACTTTGGGCACTGAGTAGCAAATGCCAGAGCACAGAACTTTGGCCATAAACAGGTGGAAGTCTAGCCATTGCCTTGTTATGCTTTACAAGACACCTGGAAGACCAAAGGAAAGTGGCCCAAACCCACTCCCAGCCTCCTAAGAATTCTGGGGTCCTTTTCACTGCTAGGGCTCTATTCCAAGACATCTCCATTGTAACATTAGATACCCCCATAAACACGACGTGCCCGACGCAGGCCACATCCCGTAGCTAGAGAATGACATCCATAGAGAAATATTCTTGGTGTCTTTCTGTGTTGCTGTGCAAATATTACAGGTCACGAGCAGGCAGAATGAGCATTACTTCAGACCTTTCACCCAGTAAGCTCCAGGACCTCTGCCCTGTTGTAAATGTTGAAGGACGGCCAGACGTATCATGTTGCCTAGAGACAGGATTGCAAGGTTCGTCATGAAAAAAAGGCAGACAGACCAGCCTCATGCCTATTACTACCCACTCACTTAAAAGCATCGCAGCCAAATATAGCATCGATCATCTATGTTCTACAGCAGATGCCAGCCGCAAAAGCATGGTGCTTTCAGATCATCTAACCAGACGAGTATGTGTGGTCAGCGCACCAATTCAAATGTTGATGAAAACAGTGATTTAAGATCTGACTGCATGCTTGTGGAGATCAATTGTTCTTCATCATCAGTGTTGACTGACTGGGGAAAAAAAAGGTATAACGCATATAAAAAAGATGTCGTCATGACGATGGACTGGATCCTGAACTGCAAACCGGCTGAAATCAGAACCTCCCTGGAATTTCCACCACGAATTGCCGGTATCGCTCCAGCACAAGCCGGCTTGCACACAGAAAATTCTCCCGCTCGTAAAGATAAAGAGGCTCTCCTGCTCTTCCATTTCCTTCAGTGTAAAAAGAGAAACTCGCTTTTAAGGCCCCTGAGAGCTGAGCTGTTTCACAGGGTTTAGTTCATCTGAAAATATGTGGTAAGCCCTCTGGAATGTCTCAAATGATTCCCAGATGTGAGCCTCAGACACATTTAACCCCTTCCATGCCGTGGGGCGCATGAGGCGGGAGAACGCCACCGGTGGGAGCAAAGGCTAAGGGGAGGGCGGTGGGGGTCTCCAAAAACTTCCTGTCCGGCGCGTCCCTGTAAGCTTTCTGGTTGTTTGCTGGAGTGATAGTTTGGCAGGTTTGGTGAAAAAAAAACAATAGATGTCCATCTTTGCACTAGTGTAGGAGATGTGGAAATGTTGTTTCTTGCACTTCAGAGGGCAGAGATGGCATCTGTGGGACGCTGGGTGCAGGCAGTCAGTGTACCAGAGTATTTCAGGGGATTTTCACACAGCCATGATAATTTATTGTCTTCCTTCCCTGCCTTTGTTTTCTAACCTTTAATTATTTCTGCTTTTGTTTCTGTGTGTGTTTCCATTGTCTCAGAGATGCATCAAATATAAAATAATTATCACTTTATTCGCAAGCACTTCTTTGTTAACGAGGGGCATTGACGGTGCGGTTCTGTACAGCGTGAGATACACCTACTGGAGGAACCTCTGTGTTTTCAAACTCCAAACATTCGAATTTCTAGTTGAGCAATAGGCGTTTGAGTTAAAGCAGCACCTCACCCTTGTGTAAAATACACCACAGCAGTTGAATAAATATTTGTTTATGTTCTGTTATTGTTAACCCCGATAAAGACAGAAGGAGGCAGTGTGGTCCTGACAGCAAGGGGGGTCGGGGGGCGTATGTTGTGGCCTGGTGGCATTGGGGGCGGAGACAGCGGGCTGATTGATATCCAGTTAGAAATAAACTCAAGTGACCCCATTCCCACTGGTCGTCCCCCCCACCCCCATGCCCTCTCTCTCTCTCTCTCTCTCTCTCTCTCTCTCTCTCTATCATTCTCTTTTCCTTTTCCTCAATCAGCCAAATGATGCTGGAGTGCAATGTGGCTGTCAGTCTGCCTGCCAGCGTTTGAAACGACACCCATTACACCGTATAATAACAGAGAGGGAACATGTGCGGGGGGAGAGAGAAAGAGAAGCAGCCAGGAGGGAGGGTGGAAGTTTGGATCGGAGCCCGGGCGCTCGGAGGGCACTGCGGGTCTGGCGACCCCAAAGACATGGGACTCCTTCGCCCACAAAACCGCACTGCCTTCCAAATCTGTCTAAAGAGGCAAGGGAATGAAAACAGAAGGAAGCAGCTGCCTGGTAACATGTGTGGCGCTGATCTGCCGGGGGATGGGGGGGAGCAGAGAGAGGAGGCCCTCTGGGACAGGAAGCAGACGGGGGGCCCTGCGAACGCGCTCAGCTCCCCCAGCCACCCCCCCCCCCCCCCCAACGAGCACCGTCTTCGCCAAAAAGGGGTGGGATCCGTCACTGGGAGCGGCTGGGTTAAGGGTTTGGGGGAGTTTCCTTTCGTGCATTTAATTTGCACCTCTGTCTGCGATGGGAGGCTGCCAGATTGATTTCTAGGATCAGATTACTTTTTACCTCCCCCTCCCCCCCACTGCCCTGGAATGAAAGCTGTGTGTGTGTGTGTGTGTGTGTGTGTGTGTGTGTGTGTGTGTTGTATATATTAGGTTGCGGCAAACAAACTTTTATTTTGTTGTTTGATGTTTTTTTAGATACCAAGAAGGGGAAACTCAATTTTATAAAATAAAATTCTGTAACTACAATCAAAATAGGGTTAAGATGGTCATGTTGGGATTGAAGTTTTCCCCACAGAAATGAGTGGAGATTCCCCACAAAGATATAATTACAAACCTGTATGTGTGTGTGTGTGTGTGTGTTTATGTGTGTGTGTGTGTCTGTGTGTGTCTGTGTGTGTGTCTACGTGGAGGCTGGGACAAGGGGGACGAGGATAGACAGAGGGGACGAGGATGGACAGAGGGGACGAGGATAGACAGAGGGGTGCGGCACAAGTTCAGAAGGAGATGTGGGTCAGCAGCAAGCAGGAGTCCAGGCAAAGCCTGCACAAAATCTGGGCTTAAACACTGCGACTCTTAATGGGAAACTGATCCACAGGAAGCTTCCAAAAAATGATATTTATGCGATTATATATATGATTGTGTGGTGAAAGAACAGCAGTCGGTGAGTGTAACAGCGGTGACAGAGGAGACAGGCCGGCCTAGGCACAGCGGAGGTGTGCAATGACAGATTTTTCAGAATAATGAATAATTCAGCTGCCGACACCAGGCTTGGTCTGGCCTTTCAGCGCCACGTATCTGCACAACGACGTTTAGCGGGCATGTGCAGGGTGGCACGGACGGGGAGGGGGCGGAGGCCGACAAACAAGTCCTGCTCACCTCATCATCCCCTCCGCTTCACACCGATGCCAGAGCAGGCCCTGATTATACCCTCCCCACACTGCTCATCTCCCCGCCTGTGTGCCACTGCGTCTCCGTAATCAGACAGCTCGTGGAAATAATGGCACATTAATGGCATTTCTGTGGCAGGAAATGAGCTGGATCAACAGAAGCAAGACAAAATCACAAATCAATTTCAACAAATCTAATTAACACTTAATTAGCCTCCAGAGCGTCGCCATAAAGGGGCAGGGGGGGAAGGGGGGGGGGTTGGTGGAATGGAGTGAGGCACACCAGCGGAGCGAATGCGAGGGAGAGGGATCGGGCCAGGAGGCCGGAGGAGGCAGGGAAACGGCGAGGCCGATGGCACAGATTGCATAGTCAAACACACGGGGTCCTGAGAAGGCTGGGGAGGGCAACTGGGGGGCATGGAGAGGGAACGGGGGAGCACACAGGGCGCGACAGAAAGCACGCTGTGCTGCCAGGCCTGCTAGCCAAAGTGCTAATTCTCAGTAAAAACACCAGCATGTTAATTTAAGTGCAACGACATTCCGGTGTTAAAAATCTGGTGTGAAAAAACCAAAAACAAAAAAAACACACACGCACGCGCTCAGAAACCACAGGGAGGCGGCGAGGAGCTGGGGAGCCGCCAGGTCGGGCAGACACCAGTTCACACAAACACACACTCCCTGGCCAATAAATAAGCTTCATAAACTGCAATTAAAACCCTGGGCACTAATTTAGTGGAAATGGCAGCCTGTAAAACTGTGGAGTTGTGGGGGGGGGTGAGGAGGAGGGCAGCCAGGGGGGCCAGGCTGGCTTCGCGTTATCCCCGTCTTGCCCATGTGTCTCCCCTACACACACCTGAGGACAGACGCACTGCCGTTTGTGTCAGCGTCCACAGCGAACGTGCCGAGGCAGCTGAGGAACTGCTATTTTCCGTCTTCCAGGTGCGGGCACCCGTCAGATAGGTAACAGAGATCCGATGCAGCTCATGAGAGGCGGAGGCTGTCGTCCGGTGTCCCCTACACACAGCCATTTACCTTCAGACTGGAGGCTGCCTAGAGCAGGACGGCCCGCATTCTCTACTCTTGGCATTATTTACAACCGCAATCTAGCCTATGGCTGTGTCTGTGTTTTTACAAGCACGTAAACACCTCACCGCTCCCCTCATTCCAGCACCCCTTCCTCCACACACACATCTCGCCGGCCCCATACCCGTGTGGAGGCGTCGGCAATGTGGCAGATCAGCGCACCCAAGCAACAGCAGCCTTGTTTAATTTATGCCGCCATTTGAGATCCTTCATCCATCACAATTATGTGCTGTTTGTGGACACATGCTTATTAGTCACTGCAGCTGTCTGTGGTAACTTTGGATAAAATGGGATGGCACTAGGAAATATATTATGTTGAGCTGACAGTAAGTTGTTTGGTATTGAGAGCGACGGCAGCATCACTGAGGCGAAAACTTGTAAAATCTGTGGAAGGGAAACAATGAAGGTTCCATCAATTAACCGTCAGCGGCTAATATGAGCCCTTATATCACTCAATAGGTGATTTATGGCACAAAGTCAATAAAAATGTAGCAAGTTTTCTCTTTTTATGTTTGCATGGTTACGGCGTTCGTGTTTCTCCAAAAAGCCCCATTTAGCCACGCTGTCTGGTAACTGATTTGCTGAGACGCTGGAGATTATCGATCATCGGATCCTAAGCTGTTTTGCGGACACTGGATCTAAGGATCTAAAGCCTCTCATCGTTGTGTTCGTGGGGCTGCACATCCTCATGGGGACAGAGTATGGCAGGAATTAGCAGAGAGGACATATAGGAGACCCCCCCTCCCCAGCATGATTCACTTATCTGGGAGTGAGAAGAGATACATAAACTACAACTATACAATAAGGGTTTGTTTTACTCTTGTTTTTTATTCTTTTGCTCTTTAAAATTATTTAAAGTATGTATAGTATCAGTCAAAAATCTGGATACACCTGCTTTGTCTCTATTTTAGCTTTATTGTTATTCTTCATCTTATAGTAAAAGGCCTCAAGGCAATGAAGTGATACATATTAAATATTGCAATGACTAATACAAACGTTCCACAAAACTCTCTCAAATTTCTCCCCAAAACAGCCCCCATTTGCTTTGATGTCAGCATTGCAGACTCTTGGAATTCTTTCAACTAGCTTCTAGACATAGCCACCTGGAACGCTTCTCCAACAGTCCTGAAGGAGTTTCCACGAGTTCTGGGCACAAGTTGGCTAACTTGATCTTACTCTTTGATCCATCTCATCCCAAACCTGCTCTGTAGGGTTTAGGTGGGGGGATTGTGGGGGGCAGGTCATGTGTTGGAGCACTCCATCTCTTTCCTTACTACATATCCACGAGGTGTGTTTAGGGTCATTATCCCGTCGAAAAACAAGTGACTTTTTCGTAGGAGTGTCCAGACTTTTGACCTGTACTACGCAGAACATGGAACTCATATTTATCTTTCTCTTTGCACTTATCAAGGAAAACGTGTGACCAAAAAAACTGAACGTATCAGAACCAACATCCACATAAAAGAGTAATAAAATGTAGCTGAATCTCAGAGGAGGTCACGGTTCCATAAGAAGAGAAAAAAATTGTGCTGCTGCCAGGGCTTCATGGTTCAACCTCAGCTCTGTACGAAGTAAGAAGGCTTCCTCATATGGTCCAAAGATGTCCCAGCCATGGTGTACTCCTCTGCTTCCTGAGGTTCACAGATTGCCATAATCCTAAATGATTAAGTGCTTTTGGAAAATGAATATCAAGTAACTGTTATCTAATAAGGCATCTTAAATGCTCCATTGAGAACAGTATACCTGTCCATTATGCTTGCAGTGCTGTAAAAATGGAATTTGCTTAACCGCATCCCCATCATTCAGTAGTCTGATGGAACTCGTTAAAGAACTGAAATCTGTGTTTCTGTGCACACAATCACGCAACTTTTTTTCAGAATCCACTGGTGGCTTTATATGCTGGGATTAAGGTCGCGTCAGCCAATCCCTTGTTGGCTGGATTAACATACCAGTCAAATCTGAATTTAGGGGGCGGCAAAATATTTTTTCTGGTTGTTACGGCAGCATTTCCTGCTGGAGATGGGGCCCCAACATGACTTTAGCTCACCCCCTAAATCTGGCTCTGATTCAGGCTTAAGCGGAAGCAGGCTGGCAAGGCAACAATCAGGACCCTTCTGATATCCTGTGTCAACGTGACCCCTGTAAGCTTGGGTGTGAGTGTGTGTGTGTGTTGGGGGGGGGGGGGTCTCAGACTCCTATTATGGAAGAATCCCTGTTTTACTGAGAGGAGTCGTGTTGTCATCTATTTTTCAGCAGAGGCAGCCAAAGCCACAAGTGAAACAGAATAAACACAATTTAACTTGCTTATTGTACAGGAAATTCGATTTAAATGTTTTTTAAATAAATAAAACCATAAACAAATAGGGTTTATATGTGCTGTGCGACTAGATTATACATATGCGTGTGCCAGGGATGAGGGTGCTTGTGTAATTTTTTGAAGTCCAGTCAGTTTATGCAGAGGTAGTTCTGCTGGCTCATTTAACATGAATTGTAGTGCATTCGGGGAAAATGACAGCAGGCAGCAATGAGGCTAACATGCGGCAGCCATCAGCAAACGCAGGGCTGCTAACTTTCATCAGCTGGCTGATGTGAGACAATATGAGACAAGTCTACACACATATACACGCATATAATAGTTTTATTACCTTGTAAATACTCTATAGAGTTTACAAATTACCCCAAAGCTTTCGATGTAGCTAATTTTTTTAGGTTTATGATGAAATAAGACAGATTTGCCGTAAGATTTCTTGCGTGAGAGTCTGAAAGCGTGTCACACCAGATGTGTGAGAGCTGGCAACCCTGCAAAAGGTTCACCTAACCTGCTTGTTTAATTGCAGAATGTTCACTGCTGCATGCTGCATTCCCTCTCCCCCGTGTGAACCCGCCCCCCCCCCCCCCCCCCACCCGTCTACCCCTTGCAGGGAAGTATGTGTTGTCGTGGCGTGTGGTTTTAGTCTTATGTTTTTGATGT
>JAODJX010000097.1:29586882-29599940 GCA_026776945.1 Isichthys henryi | reverse complement strand
CCCCCCCCCCCCCCCCCCCCCCCCCCCCCCCCCCCCCCCCCCCCCCCCCCCCCCCCCCCCGCCGCGCGCCCCCCCCCAGAGTTATACAGCGGTGGGTGGACTGGTGTTGATGGTGGTATTACACAGAGATGAGGGGATTGCAAGGCAATGATTGAGGATGGGGCCCAATGGCATTTTTTTGCAGCGGAGACAAGAATGAGTTTCCAGTTAAAACTTTAAATACTGAAGCTAGCCCCCCCAGGATTGAGTTGTTTTGTACCCCCTGGCATGAAGTGATAAGAAGTCACCATCACATCAAACTGCATGTTCAGTTTGATGCAAACCAGGCTTCGATTTTTTTTGTTGTTGCAACTGCAGCAATGGGGGCCTGTAATCCTGCTCCTTCGCTGAGAGACGGGGCGATGGTACTGGCTGGCAAGCTGATCCGGAGCCAAGCCTGTCCCCAGCCTGCTCGCCTGCCTGGGAAGGGGCTGGCGGGAGGAAGGGAGGAACGTACTCCACAACCTCTGGCGCTGGACCCTGGACTCCCCCTCCCCCAAAATCTCACCATCGACTGTTCTTCCTGGCCTGCGGCCAAGCATGGTCTCACTGTTAGCTTTGCGAGTCCGGACGGAAGGCGCTGCCCCAGCCCGCCTCGAAGAGAAGCTGAATAACGACAGCATAAATTTTATATATATTCATAATCATTTTCCAGGCATTGGCTCTTATCCAAGCAGACTTATGTAGCTCACAGTGCTTAACTTTAACCCATTGGAGGAGTCCAGTATCTGATATTTGGTAAAAGACGTCCAGCACTAAGGACTTTCCCAAGGGTACAACATGAGGACCTTAGTGGGAACATCAGGGGAGGCGAGAAGCCCGGCCGGGTCGGCATTTGGACGCAGCCCTTTGAGTGATGTGGTGCCATGGAGTTAGCGTGAGGCAGAGGACAGGGTGGAGGTACTGGGGGGGAGTGGGGGAGGGGCGACCAGAGGGAGGGGCTCCCTGGAGAGGCAGGATGTGGCAACATTCAGCGCTCATCGCTTTCACTTCCTGTGTGCCTCACACGCCACGCTGCCTTATCACTCTCGATTTCTCGCCGTCTGTCTGCCCACCTGACCCCGTGCTTTGTGTGAGGCCCAGGCAGGCAGTTACCCTCTTTTCAAACACACAGTGGCAGTAAGAACCCCCCCGGTACATTCTGCTTCTCTTTTACTGTCGTTCACTTAACAGATGTACATATGCTTCTAGATATATACACACACATATACAAATTTTATAAACTATACATACTGCAGCATATTCAAATTTCATGCAACACTCTCCTCCACTTCAAACCAGTGACTGTTTCTCATACTTCCCATTCTCTGTTTATCATCCCTGACAATTTGTTTAGTGTTGTTCTTATCCAGAGGAGGGGAAAAAAGCATTCAGTTATATAAAACACACTTTTAGTCGTTTAGTCCCGCCCAACTGTAAAAGTACAGAATGTCTATTATCTAACCCCTGGCTAGTTAGATCTCACTTTTAGAAATAGCTACAGTTTCTGTGTTTGAAGGGAGAATTAAAAAAGCCAACAGTAAATTACTCAGCACATAAATGCTGAAACACACACCAAGTCACTTAAGCTTTCACATTAATCAGAACACAGTTAATCCAGATAAAATTACAGTAAGTGAGTCATTCCTTTTCGTCAAACAATAGACTTTGTTATTGCAGATACTGTGGCACACACTCATTATGCCTGTTGCAAATTATATTATTAGTTTCGGGAAACAAAAAATTCAGTTTTTTATCATAACTCTTTGAATATATCCAACCATCTTTCATAATTGCTTATCCAATACCCTATAAAGACATTCTTTAACTTCCTTGATAATGTTGTTTGTGCTATTGTTTTTAAAATAAACTAATTTCTATTATTACATTATCTATATTTGACAAACCATGCTGTCTTATTCAGTATAAGCTGATAAACTGCTGTAATTCAACCAATTAGCCTGTAGAATTATTACGATATATTTTTTTTAAGTTGTGACAGACCTTCTTGGGGGATACAAACTAAAAGACAGATCAATTTTGCAGGTTGGGAAAAGCGGAGAATTTTCCACTGAGGCCTTTCGAGAGGGTGGTCATGTACAATCTATAGTGAGTCAGGCAGCAGTTGAACAATGTCCTCCAATGGGGAGATAGATCAATCTCACGGGACACCTCTTGGAATTAACAGTGAGAAACTCGTCTCTCGCTGAATCTTCACCTTCCTTCCCGTGATTTCCATCCGGCTCTCCCAGCATTTCCCGAGAGACCCGTCTGGCTTTCAAGGAGCGCTGTCAGGCTAATAGATTTCTCCTCCGTGTTCTTCTGCCTCAGGCCGCCCCGACTGTAATACCTCTCGGTCAAAGGCCACCTTTGACTAAAAGAAAAGTTTTCGCCTTGCAGAGAGAGAGAGAGCGCGCCTGTCCAGCGGGCCTCCGACCGCAGCCCCGCCGTTGGGCTGTTGAGACGCGCGTGCTCGTGGTCCAGCCTGTGCGCGGGCACGTGTGCGCGGAACCGCGGACCCTGTTCCTGGCAGCTGACGAGGACGGCGAGCTTTCTAACCTATCTCTCATCCACCCCGGTGTCACATCATATTTCCTATGGAGCCATGGGAAAAGGGCAGCTCCGCTCCACCCAGTGAGCGCCGCATAATAAAGGCCGACGAGAAATCCGCCTGTGCCGCTTAGCTCCTGGAGAACGGCCATAGCCGATTACGCTGTGCAATCTTGCTGTGTGACAGCATCGCACGTTTCAGGTACATTACTCCACGTACACATTTCGCTTTTAATCCACTCCAAGCTATTTAGCTTTCCGCCATCTATTCCGTTTATTCCACCAGATTCATGTCATGGATGTAGAAAAAATAGGTAGGATGTAGCCAACATTACCACCTAGTGGTGGTCATATGGAAGAGCAATTATCTGAGCTGCCGAAGATGCAGTAAAATATAAAAGCGAAGTGGTTTCAAGTTTGGTTTCTAGAAACATGCGCTGTGTTGGGACGGGGGGGCTGTGAATTTTCGTTGTATAGTGTAAAAACCGAAATCGAGAAACGACCCGTTTTTTGTTCTGATGATAAGTTAGGAAAACGAAAAAAGGCCCGTTATTTGCTTTTCTTTAGTATGATAAACGAAAATCGCAAAATACAGTACTTGTGTAGATGTGGGGTTCGTTGACAGATTTGTTGTGACCCGGAAACTTGCCGCATTCCTGTGACATTAGTTCGCGGTCTAATAGGGAGCCGGACCGGACAATATTTCTTAGCAGGAGTACGGACCTGATAAACAAAACAAAATAGTTACATTAATATTACATTTTAAACTGAGTGACTAGTAATCTATATCCTATTACATTTAAAAAATAACCTTTCCAGTACTGAATACGTACACACACACACACACACGCGTATTGTATTCATATCTTTGTGGGGACTCTCCACAAAGAGAGACTATCCACACGCCTAATTCCAACAATGACAATATTAACCCCTACCCAGCCCTACCACCAAACAAAATGTAAGACTTGGCATTTTAAGTTCTTGTTTGCAGTCACAGATTTTTTATGAAATTGAATTTTCCCTTGTGGGGACCGAAAAGGTGGTCTGCACTCCCCAAAACCTCAAAATAACAGTTTTTTTTATTACATTGTGGAGACATTTAAAGTCCCCACACTATATAGAGTCCCCCCATATGGAGTGTCCCATTACCCGAACATAAGAACAGGACTACAGCCCTACTGTTCAGGAGTCAAGCGCCTGTCAAAATCCTGTCATTGTTCTGTCTTGTTGTACTAAATACAAAATGGCTGCATACACTGTGCTCTGTATTTTTCATGGTGACATTTAAATGAACTTTTCTGAGGTATCGCGACACAAAGGGATGACATCCCAAAGTGATCTGGTCCAACCACCAATTACAGACTGAATATGACTTGTGACGGGAACGAGAAACATGGACTTTGCATATTCCACTGCATTCTTAGCCCTTTGAGTCATTTACAAAAGCCTCACTGGGCCGTCTGCGAACTGCCTTATTACCTGGAGAGCAGCTTCTTTGATGTTACTTAATAGTGTCACTGGCATCCACTGGAAATTGTCTGCACTGGCTTTCCCGTGTCCACACTCCACATCATTCACATTGACAGGTAAGTAGTAAGGAGCATGCACTGATTACAGTACGGGATGGGGTGGTGGTTGACAGGTAAGCAGTAACAGAAAACATACTCGGTAGTTTTTGTGAAAAAGTACCAAAGCTTCAATCAGCTGGTTAAGAACTGTGTTATGCATACTGTCTTTTGAAATGTATTTCTTAAATTAAAATTACTTGAATGGTATGATACTACACTACCACTGTAATTCCGCATCACTGAATATTATTCACGGTACAGGAAAATGACCTTTCTTCTCCAAGTGAGTGGAAATGAGTATAAAGTAGAAAACTAGGACACAGGTATGTCAACAGGGGAGCAAAATTAAACACAAGTGAGCCATTCTTGTTACCAGAAGGTTGAAATAACAAGGCCAGCTAGTAACTTTAATTCACACTGCTGGGCGGAACGCATCGATCTCTGCAAACTGCACCTTTTCGACCACGGGTGGGACAATTCAGTGCAGTTTGGATGAAATTTTCATGATTTTTGCACTTAATGCTAAATTGCTTTATTCTGAAACAACAGATGGCAATGTGTTTAGGAGCAATTTAGCATTAATGTCTTGACGGTGATATTTCAGATGCATCTGTAGCATCACGAGGACCAGCTGCTGCTATTTAAAAATGTGTGTTGCGCGATGTTGCTTAAATGTGACAGGACTGCAAAAGCTCCGATGAGGGCAGCTGTGCCACTGCTTCACCTGTTGATCGTGGTCTGTGTGGGGAAATGAGTGTTTTACCACCGTGAACAATGTATGAAACGTGTACTCTTTGTGACTCATGAATGTATCACTTATTACATATAATGAAAATATGACATGAGGTGCTTATTGCCATAACTACCTTTGACAAGGCCCATTTCACTCACATTTTCCACAACCCCAGATGTGATTTTATATTAGTCATTTCACAGCATTTAATCTCTAAAATAGATTAATTGATTTTTCCTTCCAGAATATTTACCTAAGCCACAGATAGTTGCCAAAGAAGGAAATTTGTGCTGATACAAATGACCCTCCCCCTAAGACTTTTTTGTCTTATCCATGGCTGTGCCGTTCTTTCTCCAGGTCCTGTTATTCTGGGATGTCTTCCTCTTCAGGTCTCATTTTTACAGTTTCTTCTTGGACTGCAAGCGCTGTCTAATACATCCAGTTAAGCAAATTATTCATGAAATTGTGTAATCGACAGTGGAAGTCAGGAGAAAATGTTCCAGAAGCCTTTCAGGCTTGGATTAAGACCAGTGATGTGGATAAAAATGGGAGTGGATGCTGACACGTGGTACCATCAAGGTCGCAGATGTCAGAGCGAGACGATGGAGTGAATGCAGCCTAGATGCCCCTCACAAGGAGAAGAGTGGGGGTTGGTCAGCCCGGTCAAATTGGGAATCTGAGTGGGAGGCTCCTCAACAGCTCAATTAAAGGGTAAATTGTCTGTCTTCCCTCTAACCTGTGTAACTTCTCATTATTTCTTAGGTGGAGAACTATTTTGGAATGTCAGCATGGACATCGTGCTTGCAGGAATGTGACACTGGAACCAGAAGCAATGCTCTGGGCAAACTGAGGATTGCTGCATTGTTTCGTAAGAAAAAAAATGGATTTTGCATTACCCAGATCTCTCTTTCTCTCTGACACACATACACACACACACACACACACACACACACACTTACCCAGAAGTGTAAAGTGACAGATGGATGCTGGATTGATTTAAAAGCAGCCACAACCAGCAAAAAAGTCCCTCAAAGGTACAACATGCTGCGACCTGTATACATGTTGGATTCCGACATCAGCGTCCCGCATTCTACTGTGTGGCTCTCAAAGATTCAACACATGGAAGAAAAGAACATTTGAAAGGCGATGTGTTCAAAGCCTGTGGATCCGGACTGAGCCCGCAGGCAGCTGTGTCCCAGTGGGCAAGGGGACATGCTGTAAATACAAAGAGCGCGAGGGAGGGACAGAGGAAGAAGAAAAGGGGCAACTGAGAACAGCTGAGGGAGCACAGTGAATACCTGTGCCTTTGTGAGCTGAAACAGATCCCTTCTTTTCAGTCCGGAAGGCAGCCAGCAGGGACGGACCTCAGCCTGCTGGTTACCTTCCAGGGAGTGAAGGTGCTGGGTTTCAGCACCCAAAGGCCAGCGAGAGAGCTGTCCAAGCACGTCGCGATAATCATAACGTCTGTTCATTTATTCACGTGCTTGCTGTAAATGCCTAGGTTTGTGTTACTAATTTTCTGTAAGTTATAAAGTTAATGAGGTTTGAAATCTAATTAGTGTATTTTCATTTGAACCATGCTAATTAGTATATAGTTTCCTTCAGCCTTACAATAGTGTAAAACCCTGTGTCATGATTTGTATTATTTTTATTTACATTAATAAACTTCTTATATATCTAGTGTTTGCAGACTTTTGATTAGTTTAAATGAATGGTGTTGGCAGCTTAGTTTAAATGGTGAATAGACTGCATTTATATAGCACTTTTCTACTCTTATGAGAACTCAAAGCACTTTACATTTTATGCCTCACGTTCACCCATTTATACACCAGTGGCAGAGGCTGCCATGTAAGGCCCCGACCTGCACACCGGGAGCAACTTGGGGTTCAGTGTCTTGCTCAAGGACACTTTGATGGGGTCAGAAGGAACCAGGGCTTGAACCTGCAATTCTCCGGTTGCCGAACAATAGCACTACCTCCTGCGCCACCATCTTATAGTTTTGCCTTAAAGCCCCTGTGTTTAATCGCTGCAGTTAGTCCCTTCCGGCATCATTCAGCACTGACTGGCTGATCTGCTGCCCTCAGATGACATCACACCAATGCTGACTCATTTGATGCTGCCTATATTAAGCTGCTGTTATTAATCTTAGGGATTTTCTTATCCTTTGGTCCATTTTCAAAAACTAATTAGGGTCACGGCAATCGGGAGCACGTCATGGAAAGCAGAGGGCATGAGGCAGGGTCCACGTCACATGGCACACAGAGGCTGATATAGCGCATGGATATTGAGAACCAACGAGACACATTACCTGCAGTGGAATGGCACCTTGTGCTGGATACACTATTTTGGAGGGATGGATGGATGGATGTTTTACACAAATAGTGTCTGTCATTAGCACAGAAATGCAACATACCTGAAGCTCCATCCGGAAATGACTCCGAAGCCTGGACAACTGTGCTGCCAGTAGGCATGGTCATGTGACATTAGATCTAATCTGAATTCTTGTAACTTGACTTTCTAGAAAATGCTCATTTAAACGATGAAAGAAAGTGGAACGCAACCGGAATAAAGGAGCAAAGCAGCCTCAATTTAGCCACGAACTTACATGAGCAGTTATAATAATATTATTTTCGTTATTCATTCGTTATTCAAACTTCTTTGGTGCTCATATTTATTTAACTTATTTTTTACTTATTCATTTAACAGATGGGTTTGTCCAAAGTGCAGTAAAGCAATATATAATTTATATGGGTATATTTACATTCACTTCTACAGCTTTTTGCATCAACACTTTTTCTTTATAATGAAAGTTGGAACCAGTCATTTTTGATCACAGTTTTTCAAGAGGGAATTTAGCTGTTCAGCTCCCGTGGTCCAGCAGGAGGTACAGTAATAGCAGTAATAGAAGATGGATGGGGCAGATTCAGTTTATTGGTCTTAAAGGGGCCTTCTCCCTATTTTGTGTTTGGTTTTTCCATATTAGAGCTTTCTTTTTTTTTTTTACGAAACCATTGTTTTTACCCCTCCCTTGTTGCAGAGCACATGACCTGCCCCAGCTCGCCTTCATTCGCCCTCATTCACCCTGGCCTGATTTACTACAAACCAGCTGGTTATTGGTGGGAGCGCCCAGGCCTTCCTTAACAGTGTGGTGATATACTGAAGGCTGCTTACAGGAAGCGGTCCCCTCAGTGCATTCTAGATCCTCCACGTCTATCGTACCCTGCAATGATGCCGAGCTCCAGCACCGAGGCTCCTTGATTCCTTTTTGTTGTGATCGTAACACTCCAGCAAAGTAATTATATTAGTATATCAGCACTGCAGCAAAGGCTCTGATGTCGGACAGAGCGGCGATGGGCGTGCAGCTTGACGAACGCTCTTGTCGTCCTCCTTCTGAGCTGCCACTTTTACTCCATGGCTCCTCCCAATCCCTGCCTCCCGTTGCCGTGGGAGCCAAGCCATTGCACACGTACCAAAACTTTGATAAAGCCCAGAGAGCTGTAATCACCGGCGAAGGTATCTGCATTGGGCAGGGAAAGCATATCCTCAAGGGTGGCTTCATGACGTGTTGCGTGACATTTCTGGTTTTAATAAGAGATTAATAAGAGATCATTAGTGCTTATCAGCCCCATTTAGACATCATATATTGATCCCCATCTCATAATTAAGACCAAACAGTAAGTGAACCCAGACATACTTTGCTGCTATTCTCATTCCTCTTGCAGAGTGGTGCATGTCTCTTTCTCCCCTTTGATCTGTATTTTTAGTCTCTCTAAAGCTGGTCTGTGCTTGGGAGGAAAAAAGAGATGAGTCTCATTAGGCTCACCTAAAGCCCAGGACAGGCAGCAAGGGTGAGGTGAGAAGGATTAAAATCTACGTACGTTAGCATAATGAAAAGTTTCCTCAAAGCCGATGAGGATCTGAACTGGATGGAAGTGAAGGTTCTGTTTCTAGCAGACTAGGGCGTCGCGGGCAGCCAATCAGAGGTGGGCGCACCATGGAGACAGTGGGCAGGCGGGAGCTGTGGCGGAGGTATTTCTGCCCTGTCACATCGCATTAGAACAAAGGAGAGCTGTTAAGGGCACCGCAGTGGATAGCTCTACACACACACGCACACACACACACACACACACACACTCAGTTAGGGGGAAGGGGGGATGAAGCAAGTAAAGCGAAGGGCGGTTAAAGTCACACTACTACACACTTTAATCCTTTTCTGTCTTTTGATGCTCTCAAGACCAAAACTTTTCATCAGATGATGAAGCCAGCTTTTTTGCACAATCAGATACTAGTGCTTACTTTTAAAACTGATTGGGTGGCTATCATTCATTCTTTGAGTTCCCATGTGGCCATAATTATCATGCTATTATAGATGTGCTTCAAATACGCCCCTGAGAAATTCATTAAGAGCTAAGAAATGATCGAGTCAGAGCTGCATAATACGCAGGCAGAGTCCATACGAGGAGCTCTGTGCAAATGAGAGGCTGAGACTACACTGGTTAGCAAAGATTTTGTCAAAGAACAATAATGGAAGGACCTTTATGTGCTTCTTTATGCTGATTTCAGAAATGCACTCAGAATTTTGCTTCCACCTATACTTGAATGACGCAAATTCCTTATTAAGAATGTATTGGTATATTAAAGCTTAAGGAAAAATATTTCATTTATGTCGTAAGTCTGGTTTACCAGAGTATACAGGCTGTAATAAGTTGGACATATTGAGACATCTTGCTCACTCTCGGATGTGGAAAAATTATTTCAAGGTAAGTGGAGTCCCAGTATGCTTGCTGACTTCTGTTGGACCCTTAAGCGGGATGTTCCTGAGGCCAAGTACAGCAGAAAATCGTACACATACCTTTTAGATGAGTCACTTCCACCATAAATTAGTAATGGCCAAAATGAGCTACCCCATGAACCATTTGCAGTATTTTTTGACCCCACTAGATGGTGCTTTTGGCTTGCTTTGGGCAAGTTTTGACTCTTTTATTGAGCAGATAGCGCCATCTAGTGGGGTCACAAGTTACAGCAAATGGTTCATGAAGCGTCATTTTTGCTGCCACTACTGGAACAGGAAAGCTTAATTGTGTGTCACTTGAAAACCTTGTGTGAATGGGAAATTCCAATTAAATTCAACACAAAAATACTGCAAAATTTACCTATTTTGATTCATATGACAAAAAGAAAGTAAAACTTTGTCGAACAGTGCTATTGGATAGAAGTTGCCTGGCAGGAGAGTAGATGGTCCTAGTCATTGTACATCTAGAAGCTAGGAAGGATGGCACCCTGCTGGGTAACCAATATGAGGCACATAACTAGGAGAAGCAGAAGGTGGCACAGCTCTCATGGGCTGTACCAGATGCATGACCAGTCGGCAGGGGGGTGAAAATGTGTGGCTTTGGCTATAACAGGGTTTCTATTCCAAGAAAACAACCACACTCCTTTGGACTCCACAGAGATGCTTTGCAGCTCTGCAACAAACGAACCAAGGAACTGATAGCTTGGAGGATGTTCTTATGAGGCCACGCCTCCTAAACAAAGGGTAGAACACAAGTCACATGACTAAACCCTGCACCAAAAGCTCCAGGTATAAGCTTAATATAGTGTTTCTGCTGAGGATACAGCTTTCAGCTATATTTAAATGGAATGTATAGGTCTCTTCCCTGTAGTTCCAACGTGCATCTTTCGGGAATGGTGCACCAGCCCTGCGGTAAGTGTAACTGTGCACCTTGAAGGTATAACCATAGGTGTGATTTTTTTCAGGTGCTACAGAGCTGTGGGAAAGTGGAAAGGCTTTATCAGGTTCTCCGGTACCTTTAGAAAAGCAGGGCTGTCACCAGGAGCCAAGACTAGGCCTCGGGAGAGTCTAGCTGAAAGGGGGGGGGCACTCTTTCTAATCTAGTGGGGAGGATGACCTACATTCCACTGCCGACAGCTCATGGCTGCACGAGACTGATGGGATTTTAAAAGAGGATAAAGTTTTTAACCATTCGCTTCTTTTTCTGCCAGCTGGGAAAGAGTTATACGAAGGATGTCCGTAATGTTATTGTCGCTTTCTGAATACAGTAAGCACATGACCACCACCCCTACCCGCCAACACAGCAGCACACATTAAAAAACAGGGACGGCAAGGGGTGAGAACACAAGCCCAGAAAGACAGCCCCCAAACACCTGCTACGTCCCCTTACAGCCCCAGAACATCATCATCTGAGCTATGTTAATTCTGATTTATTTTTAACACTTCAGGTCACGAAAACAACCTACCGGTTTAATTAACAGCACTATTGGGCAGATGTTTTAATTCTCCAGAAACAGGTCATTAGAGGTAAAACCATCCAGACTGGTTCTCTCCGGGGCCGGAGCTGGGTTCCACTGTTAAAGGAGATACATGTATATGGGCCATGTTTTTATAAATATATATTCACACACACATAAAATTTTTTCTTTAAATCTCTTTTTATGGTATCATCATCACAGGTGCAACTTCAGAATCTGTTCAGAATCAAATCTTGTTAGTTGGACTTGTCTTCCAGATCTGACTGGCGCCTAGTACCTGTCAGTCTTAAATAAAGACCTCGCCCAGTGGATATTAAACCCCAGCATCTTACTGGTGCCAGCACCCCTGACTAATGTGGGATTGCATCATTTCATACTTCAATTTATCTGTGTATCGTGTTCTGCACTCTGAGTTCAGCATCTTATGTGTGCTCCGTTTTGCATTTGATATTTTAAGATATTTACGAAAACTATGTGTTTGGGGATAATCATAAGCCAAATAAAGGAATAGAGACTGACATATTTACAACTGAAGTCTTCCATTCGTAGGATTTTTTTTTGGACAGGTTAAAAAAACGACTTCATTAGGTGTTAGCGAGGGAATGGACATTAAGTGGTTTAGAACATGAATCAAGGGAATTATAAAGGGGACTTTATATTAATGAAGTGCTGAAGCACCTGTTTCTAAGGCCCCTTTGATTGATGCCGCGCTCAGCTGCAGTGAACCGCTTGTGTGATTTTTATTGCAGAATAGAGGCCTGTGAGGGGCTTTCCGACTTTCCATGCGTCACTCTTCTAGTTTTTCCTGTCAGGCTGAATATACATATACCTCAATGCAGTAAGAATGCAAAAACACATAATAATTATGGTCCAGAATTAAGGAGTGATTCCTTATCTTTTGGCTGGGAGTTCGCCCCTGGACCTTGTGTCACACCGAGCCTGGCAGGCCAAACTGCACACTGGTGACACTGCAGCATGCATGCCTGAAATATGAGCGACGGCGCTGCTGACAGACAGACACAATCATAATGTTGGTATATTTCCAAAGCCTTGCTAGGATGCGTCACTGGGGATTAATGAGGTTCATCTATGTATCCATCTTTCGACAGCTCATCCTTGTCAGGGTCACAGGGGAGGCTGAAGCCCATCCCAGGGACTACATGACACAAGGCCAGGGTACACCCTGGATGGGTACACATACACAAACACTATGAGCAATGTGGAGATGCCAGTCAGCCAAAATGCATATATTTTTTTGACTGGGAAAAGAAAGCCCTCTGTCTGACTGGCATTCATTGTTTGCCATTAAATGGAACTGCAAATTGATGTAAAAAAAAAATATATATATATATATGTAGGGCAGTACCTTGCTCAGGGTACCTCAGGGTGCCCAGTCAGGGACTCGAACCTGCAATCTTTTAATTTCAAGTGCACTTCCCCAGCCATTAAGCCACCACTGACCAAAGATGTGATGGTAGGTTATTTTAGTAGCAGATTAATGCTAATGCTGGCTGAATGTCCCCCTAGGACTAAGTAAATAAACAGCTTGTATGTGGAGAAACACTTTTTAAAAAGGTATCAATTGCTCCAACAAAAGTAACAGCCAGGGGTGCTTTAACGCACGGGGTCACCCAGGCTGAAGCGCAGGGGCCACCAATAAAAGGGGCCTCAGTTAACCTTGTTTTTAAAACCTAGAGGTGCTTCCAGTCCCGCAATTTTATGGAATCGTCCCATAATGAAAAATAAAATGTGCCTTGTATCGAACCGTTATGGTGTCCCATATTTTTGTGTCCAGACTGAAAATCGATTTAATCCATAACCGACGCGGGGGGGGGCGGCGGGGGCCCGCCGGCGGGGGGGGGGCGCGGGGGGCGGGGGGCCGCGGGGGCGGGGGGGGGGAGGAGGGAGAGGCAACA
>JAODJX010000097.1:29544718-29572500 GCA_026776945.1 Isichthys henryi | reverse complement strand
CAATCACGACAGCCACTTCAGTCATGATCTGGAAGAGCACGGTGATGGTGTGAATCCAGCGCAGGCGGCGGTCCTCCTCATTGCCGTGTGCTGCGGTCTCCTTCTTTTTCTGGTTTGCCATGTAGATGAAGAACAGCAGCGATGGCGTGAGGATGAGTATGATTTGGCAAATCCAAAAGCGGTACGGGGAGAAGAGGAACACTGTATCTTGACATGCTTCAGTGCGACCCGGCTGGCTGGTGAAACAGGTAAACTTCTCACCCTCAAATATCCTGCTGGCCACGCTGCTCAGGAGCAGCACCCAGAAACGGCCCTGAAATGGAGCTCTGGCCTGCAGGGAGTTGAAGAGCATGCAGACCATCCTTGGACCTGCCTGGGTGAGCTTAACCTCCCGGGGTTTCTCTTAAATGCACATCTTCAATAATAAAAATAATAAATGAACATTTTTTACTGCAAAAATATTATGACAAAATTAAATCTTCTGTAAGCTAAAGGAGCTAAAATAAATGTTTAGTTAGGCAAAGAAACAGGGGGCGAACCACAGACTTTGTGACTCGACTACGTGGTCGAGAATAAACAGGACAAATGCTTGTTTGTGGAGGCGGAGACTCCAAATTTGCTGATTCCTGTCTCCTCAACTGGATCATGAGATGCAGTTCCTTAATTCCAGGAAACAGAGAAATATCTGGGGTTTCTGGAAATCGCTCCTCACTCCCATTTTCCCGGATGAACTCAGTTGGTTTTAATTATCTCTTTCTCTCCATACAACTGTCAAGGGAAACAAATTTGTTTTACTCAAATCCAAGTTCCATAAATTTAAAGTTAAACAATTTTGATGTTTCAGTCAAAGAAGCCTCTAATACATTCCAAATAACCAATTTCATAGTTTTCCTGATGAGAACCGACTTAGGCAAACTGTCATTTATGAATAACAACCTTCTACCTACTAGGGGTGTAACAGTACACAAAATGCATGGTTTAGTACAGACCTTGGTTTTGAGTTCATGGTTTAGTGCAATTTCGGTATAGCAGGAAAAATGGAATTTATTTTTAAATAATTTATTATTAAAACTGCAAACACATTTAGAAACGGTTTACAAACCAACAAAAGTAAATATGTCTGTCAATGTGCCTGCATAACAAAACTTATTTGAACAAAGAACAAAATAATTATGTCAAATAAACAAATTTAGGTGCTACACCACTTACAGCTATGGACAATTTAATAACTCCAATTCACCTTAGTATGTTTTTACACTGTACAGAGAAACTGCAGGACCCAGAGGACACCCCCCAGGGAGAAGATGCAAACTCCACACATGTAGCGTCAGAGCAGAGACTTGAACGCTGGTCTCAGAGGTGTGAGGCAGCACTGCTAACCACTGTGCCCGCACATGATGCATGCGCTCCCTGTTTCATTTGAAATCTTTTATTGCTGTAATATGCATCCATCCATCTTCAGACCACCTTCCTGCTGATGGTCATGGTGTCAGCACTGCTAATAGGTCCAATCAGAGCTTGGACTCTCTAAATATAAGGTTTTTAAATCACTGCAATAAATGTGAATTCAGTTATTATAACCAGTAAAGGAGACATCCAGTGAGTTTAACTGAATTAATATAATGTGTTTCATTTGCATGATGAATTAAACTTTTCCTTTGAAAATATCTCTAGTAAGAAATCCCGCTTGACCAAAGACACGGTGATGTTTATACAGCAGATTTTGCTGAAATTCATCATTCAGAATGATTTTTTTAAATCATTTTTGCACTTCACCGACCAAGAAATGCAATCAACAGTCCAACAGATAGAAATAGTCATTTGAATTTGATATGATATGAGATTTCCATTGATTTCTATTCATTGCAATCTCTCTACATTCTCTACCAGGCTGGGAGCAAAAATGCACACAAGCATCAAATATAACTGGGGTGAAATGAGGTGCCCGGGAAGGAGAGTGAAGTGAGTTGCAGAAGGGCTCTGAGGAGGCGGTGCAGGGGTCCCTGGGCAGCTGGGGGGAGGGCTGCTGGCGTCCTCACTCAGTCCCAGGTTCATCTAGAGTGATGGGGAGTGAGAGAGAGGTAAATAGCAGCAATGGTGTCAAAAGGAAGAAAAAAAAAACCTGATTGTCTGCTGCACTGAACAAGATGGTTGAAAACTACAGCCAGTCAGACATGAGATTTCTGTTTAACAACATGGCACTACTAAAGGGGGAGTTTAAAAAGAAGTATGGGTTCTGGAAGGTGGTGTAATCAGTCACCCCCCCTCCCCCACCTTGCAGATCTATGGGCAGGGGTTTGTGGCTGCTGCCGACCAAAATACGAGTGTTGAATTGTGGCCGGTGGCCGTTGTCCTTGGTGCTGCAGCATATATGGGTCCCAGACTGGGCCACAAAGGTGGACACCAGGCACTGTTCAGGCTCCTCTCACACCATCTGTGGTTTGCCGAAGCACTTACGCTGGGAGCTCTTCAGACCTGTGATGTACGTCGGCTTCACTTTGCGTGTGGCACTACACTGGCTTTTTTTGGAGAGCAACATCTTCATTGTCTCTTGTTTGGAAGCCTCCTTGCTGTCCAGGTCGTGCAGGCTCTCCGTGCTGTCGCTGCGCTGTAAAGACTTGCAGCAGTCACGTATCCACTTATAAGACATCAGCAGCAACTCAGCAAAGTTCGATGCAGTTGATAAGATGCCAACCGCAAAGTAAAAACGGAGGAAGAGTGTCTTCTCCTTCGGTCTGGAGGTGAAACAGTCCACAGTGTAAGGGCAGGGAAATCGACTGCAAGGAAACTTGGCCTCTACTTCAAAGCCATACCAGCACCACTGGCAGAACAACAAGGCCACTTCAGCGAAAAGGCGGAAGGCTACGTTGACAATATAGAGATGCTGCAGGTGGACGTCCTCCTTAAAGCTGGTAGTACTGTCCTGCTTCTGTGCCCCTGACTTCTTGTTTTTGTAGTAAGTAGCATACATGAGAAAGATCAGTGATGGTGTGGAGATGAGCACGATTTGGAAAACCCAGAAGCGGAACATGGAGATTGGGAATGCCTCATCGTAGCACACCTGTTTGCAACCCGGCTGCAGGGTGTTGCAGGTAAACTCGGCCTGCTCGTCGGCAAACATATCGCTGGCTACGGTGCCCAGTATCAACATGCGAAGCACCAGCATGAGCAGTACCCAAAAGCGTCCCAGAAACGGGGACTGGGCCTGCAGGGAGTCGAAGAGCACATTAAGAAAGGTCCACTCAGCCATAGTAAGAACTTCGGAACGACCCCAAAGGTTTCTTAGTGCAGGGCCAGCTGTCTGCTAAATTTCCAACGATCAGAGTCCACTTAGACTAAATAGTTTGAAACGTTAACGTTTCCATTTACAGCCTAAAAAATCTGTTCCAGTTACTAGAAATTCATGCGAGTTCATTATTTCTGAACATCGGGCCGAAATCTGTTGTTGTCTTGAAGGATGTTTGCTTGATTTTTGCTTGAACTTCACAGTCCTTCAGCCACTAATCTGATGCAATTCCAGGTTGTACCAGAGTAATAAATGCAGGAGTGTTCATATGCTGGACAGGAAATTCATGTCTTTATGGGTGAAGAAAAACATTTATCTTATGCCCTATAAGAAGAAAGCAAAAATATGTATATATTAGATATTGTACAGGGTGAAAAATGTAAAAATCATTAGCTTTCAGGTATGCACTCAATATTTACTTTTTATTCTTGCAGAAACATATCTACTAACCACAAATTAACTTGACTCAGTCAAACCAGCCATTTAATTAAAATGAATTTAACTGACTATTGCCAGGTGCATTCAGCTTTGAGCCAAAGAAATATTGTTCACATACTGCTAAAAGTACAATTTGGACAAACATGTAGAATAATCTAGAATAGTGATATATCTATGTCAGTGTTTCTGAACCCAGTCCTTAGGGAACCCCGGACAGTCCACGTTTTTGCTCCCTCCCAGCTCCCAGCCAATCAGGAACACCGAATACCTGGTACAGACGCACTGGGATTCTGAGAGGAAGCAAACGTGTGGACTGTCCGGGGTTCCTTGACTGGGTTGGGAAAACCTGATCTATGTCATTCCTAATGAAATGCATCTTTATTGGCCTTTCTCCAATGTTCATCGTGGAGGCACAAGACTTAGGATGGTGACTAGAGCCTATTCAGAATAAAACCACCTCAGCATCTAAAAGGAAAGCCAACATTTACTGATGTAAGTTTTTAGAATTTGCTGAGGTGAAATGCTGGAAGTAAACAAAAGCCCTGTTCGGATGCGATTAGTTTCACCTGGGGAAGTAACGTTACTGAAGCAGTCACCGATGACGTCCTTAAATGAAATCCACTCTCAATCTTTCATGTCTGTAATTATTACAAGTCTCCAAAGTTAAAATTCAAGAGCAAATTACTTTCTGTATTTCACCCAACACAAACCTCTTTTGGTAATAATAGTCCACAGGGTTGCTGCTAGGGATTTTGGGCCCCCAACCCACACCAATCCAATTATGTAAAAAAAAAATTAGGGGCCCTTTCACTCAAGGGCCCTTCAAATCATCTTACTTATCCCCCCTCCCCTCTATGGTGCCCCCGGGAGTACAGTCCGAATTGTCATCTGGGTAGTAAGGTTGTATCTATAAAGACATGTCAATTTTCTGTAAGGTGGAAACAGTATTTTTATCCATGTGAATGGATACTGAGTTTTCCACATAAACATCGGACCACCTACAGCCTCTTCTGTGTCAAGGTTTTCTGTAGGTTCAGAGCAGCACAGCCCTTGCCTACTTTACAGACCACATACCGAACCTCCCTCGGTAAAGCTAATCCCATCCAGATAGAAAGAAAAGAGGAAGAAAAGAATCCCCGAGGGGAGTCCGTCATGAAATGAAGAAGGTAGCTCTTCAGCAAAGACAGGAAACTCACGGCCAGAACAGAGTGTGAAACAGGCAGAGGGAATGGAGGCCAATACTAATGAAAAATGGGCCTCAATCAGCTGCTGTCCTGAAAGTGAGGGTCACCTTTCTGTCAGAAAATGACCAGAAGGCCGATTCCCAGCAAACCTCAGCCAAGGAAAATGGACTGAAATATTGATGTTGATTGACTATTAAAGAAAGCTTCACTTTTCAGGTTCTGGTTTTCAAATATGCATTTCTAAAAAAATATACTGCATTGCATCTGTTTTGTACATCTAAGTTGAATATATAAATTTTTTACCAAAATATTTCCAAGAAAAACTCAGATATTTAACTAGAATCCCTGTGTGGTTTTATTCATAAATAAACTAAAAAGAATGAAATTAATCATAACTGAAATTGTTTACACAAAAGTGCTGACTTATCTGAAACACAATACCTTTTTATTCACTCGGTAACTTTGCTCTGCTACACAATAACCACAATCCCTTATTTATTTTGAAGAGGAGTCTTCGTTATATCGAGTCAGTTTAAGAGTTAAGTCACTTACCTGCAGTAATCTGAAGGAATCAGGCAATCTTCACAGAAGTTTACTTAAAATATTGCGTAAGAATATGCAGGTTAATCATGGCACGCTAAGAAGTGTGAGATATGAGGCACTGTGCTGTCGGCTTGTATGCTGTTGCCCTGGCATGTCTTTAAACGGTACTCCTGAAACGGGAACAAACTGCCGGCCACGCCTGCAAACACCCCAGGACAGGCCAAACCGGGCCACGGCCATTAAGGCCCATTATATAAACGCCAAACCGAAGTCATATGATTAGGAAAGAAAGTGAAACTTTCCGCTGGATGAGACTGAAACATATTTAATCTAGAAAAACAGAAGTGTTGTGATTAGTTTTCATCAGTTAGCACATAGGGAATAATTTTTGGAAAATAACAGTACAGTGTTTTGTAAAGTTTCATTGACTGCCAACGACAGAACTGATTGAACACACTGTCTGGTATGAGTATTGATCTCTCTCCTGTTACTTAACTTTTGTAACGTTACAAGTAATGTCATTTTAAGCTAATGTAACATTTTTAGTCACACTTATTGAGTTCCACTAGGAAATATCTATCCATCTTCCAAACGCTTATCTAGTACCAAGTTGCAACCACAACAATCAACATAACCAATTAGTGTTGAAGCTGAAGAAAATTATATCATCGTGTGTTTCTGAGACATGCGTCGTGAGGCAATTCCATTGTTGTGCAAACATCATAAAGTGTACTTACAAAAACCTAGATGGTATAGCCTACTATACACGTAGGCTACAGTAAACTTTCTTTATAAATAGAAAGAGTACAGTCTAAGACAATGATAAAATGTACAGTAAATAACGTTACTGGTTTACGTATTATCAAGTATTATGTACTGTACTTAGTGTATGTGTTGTGCTTTTATACAATTGGCAGCACAGTAGGTTTGTTTGCATCAGCACAAACGTGAGTAATGTGCTGCACTATGATGTCACTAGGTGATTCCTGACCAAGGCAACGTTAACAAAAATAATAATACATGCAATCAAGCAGTCATTGTCAAAAAAACTGGCACCCCTGTACTCCGTTCAGAAAAAGCAATGCTTCTGTCAAAAAGTTGCAAATGCTTTGGTATAGATATGTTCATTTCTTTTGTTTGCATTGGAACACCAGAAAAAAGTAAAATACGATATAATTCCACACAGAACTGCAGAAATGGACTGGACAAAATTATTGACACTTGATATCTGGTAGCAGACTCTTTGTAAGTAATTTCAATCAGAGCTCCATCTACATTCAATGACAAAAAAAGTCTAAGCACCCAGACAGAGTGGCGGGAATTAAATGAATCTGTGCGTGATGAAAGGTCATGTGACTGTATCACAATGATTTTAATATCAGATGAAATGGACTTCAAAGTTGGCAGTATGGGCACAAATCTCTGTACCAGAGTGCTGTCTCAGGAGGGGTAAGACATGCGGACGCATGTGTCGTCAGGGTCCCCCGAATCACTACCAGAGATGATCTGAAGTCATACCCTATGGCTCCTTACACCATGATGCCAGGAGTAACGTAGGTGTGTCTCTCCTCAGTATTGGCAGGATTGGTCCACTCCCCTCATTGGCAGGATTGGTCCTCTTTCTTCGGCGCTGCCATATGCACACAATGGTCATCGGCAGTAATGCAGAACTGAGATTCATCGTTGAACATGGTATGACACCTCTCAGCTCCATCAACCGAATTATCTAAGAAGTAACTCAAAACACATTCGTTTAGGCAGACATTTGAGTAGCCTTATTGTGGCTTAATTTTTTGACTTACGTTGTATAGATATTTGTGGTATATATGTATATGTATACATTTATGTATGTGTGTACATATATGATATGTGTATGGTTTTCTTTCTTGCCTGCTATATCTCATCTTTTTTTCTCTCACTTAGATCTCTATCTTCTGACATTTTGTCTTGGACTTGTACCTCTTAGCACAATCATATTATTCAGTGCCTTGTGACCGCTGTCTGTGAAAGGAGCTCTATAAATAAACTTTTACTATACTTACTTTTTATTGCTGAATCATTGAATTAAGGTGTTTCACGCAGACCCATTGCCACAGGTATATAAAATCAAGCACCTAACCATGAAGTCAGGTTTACAAACATTTATGAAAGAATGGGTCATTCTGAAGAGCTCTTTGAATTCAAGCATGGTGCTGTCATAGGATGTCACCTTTACAATAAGTGAGTTCATGAAATTTCTTCCTTGCTAGATATTCCACGGTCAACTGTAAATGGTATTATTGCAAGTGGAAGGTTTTAATGCATAAAAGTTGCCAGCGCACTGTTGACTCAGTAACTAAAATTCCAAACGTCCTCAGACATTAACCCCACCACAATAACTATGTGCTGGGGCTTCATGGAATGGGCTTCTATGGCCATGCAGCTGCATGCAAGTCTTACATCACCAAGCACAATGCCAAGCATTGGATGGAGCGGTGTAAAGCCACTAGATCCCGAAGGAGCAGAAATGTGTTATGTGGAGTGACGAATCACGTTTCTGTCTGATGGATGAGTCGGGGTTTGGCGGATGCCAGGAGAATGCTACTTGTCTGACTGCATTGTGCCAACTATAAGTTTGGTGGAGGAGGGATAATAGTGTGGGGTTGTTTTTCAGGGTTTGGGCTTGGTCACTTAGTTCCAGTGAAGGGAACTAAGCTTGGCTTGCAGTCTCTGTTCTAGTTTATCCAAAAGGTGTTTGATGGAGTTGAGGTCAGGGCTCTGTGGGCCTGTCAAGTTCTTCCACACCAAATTCACCCAACCGTGTCTTTATGGACCTTGCTTTGTGCACTGGGGTGCCGTCATGCTAGAACAGAAAAGGGCCTTCCTCGAATTGTGCAAAATGTATTGGTATGCTGAAGCATTAAATCCAATGTCAGCGCCTGACCTCCCAAATGCACTCCTTGCTAAATGGGCAAAAATTCACTCCAAAATATTGTGGAAAGCCTTCCCAGAGTGGCAGCTGTTATAGCAGCAAAGGGGGGGGGGGGGACCAACTCCATATTGATGACCACGGATTTAGAATGGAATATCGTACAAGTTCCTGTAGGTGTAATGGGCAGGTGTCCCAATAATTTTGTCCATAGAGTGTACATTGCTTTTTAAAATTGATTGGAAGCCCATCCTCTGCTGGTGGAACACTTTCAGCCATAGGCTCAATGCTGAAGACAGTGATTCTGGTCTCCACATAACCACCCAGCCTAAGGGGTATTAGTTCATCTCTTTGAATTTTACCTTTCTTCTCTAATGCATTAAATTACACATCATTCATGTTTACAAGGCATGTTCCTACCTCATTTGCACTATCCACTCATTTCTCTGGAGGGGAACCATTGTGCTGGAATTTATGATACTGCTAGACAGTAAAACTTATCCAATTTGATTGCTATCTGCATGAATTATAGAATCTTGCATAACAGACCCTATTACAGGAAATGATCATAATGAAGTACACAGGGAATTCGTGTCAATGACAGACACTATTTCAGATAGTAAAACACTTCCACTTTGCTAGATAAAAGATAACTGTTGGGTAACGCTGATATAGCAGCAGGTGTATTAAAAACTACAATGTCAGCTAAATGTCCTTATGGAAAAACAGGGAATAAACTAGACAATCACAATATTTTATTTCAAAAAACTTTGAGATGAATAAAACAGAAAATATTTACAAGAGAAAATTTCAGAAGGAATATTAGTTTTGCCATGTAATAAAATGAAGTATCCGAGGATAATTCAACATACAAAGAGGAGAGAGAGAGATCAGCATTCAGTAACTACTGCAAGTGACCTGTGCTTGGTGCTCTGGTTTGGAAAAGTACATTTAATTCAATGTAATTTTCCATACCAACATGATGTACCATTTAGCATCATCATAAAAATTGGTGTCGTATTATAAAAGTAGCAAAAAAGTGTTAAAGCACTAAAACTTGACAAGAATAAAAGCGCTTAAATGTTTAGAGAAAACACATTTCTCAGAAGAGACCAGAAGATGACCACAGTAGAAGATATTCAGAAGAAACTAAAGTAAATGATGTTAAGCTTGTTGCCTAGTTTCCATTAAGCCATTCCAAGAAGAGCCAGAGGTAAACTAATCAGAGGCCCTGAAAATAGTTACAAAAACACACCAAACTCACTGCAACCCAGACCAGATGTACTACGAAGACTCTTCAGGAGTCCAAGTCAGGTGCAAGAGTGAGACTCAGAAGTCCTCATCCGAGTCAGAGTCAATGATGTAGTTTACAGTTTTTTTGCTGCGGCTGGTTTTACTGCGGGGCGCTACTTCAACCTCTTGCTCACTGTCAGCCAGCAGGAAGCTCTCATCATCCCACTTTTTGGTTTTCTGTAAAGGAGAAACAGCTGGAAGTTAACGCTCAGGGGGGACTGTATGTGATCCTGGAATGGAGGTCTAGTTAAATAAACTTTCTGCCTGTCAATAATTATTGAAGACAAAAATACCAGCATAAAAGTAAATGGATAAAAATTAACATGAATGGCAGGTTCACTGATTGAAATGCGGGACCCAGGTCTCACCAACCTTGGCTGCAGTCACTTTGTGTTTGATGCGGGATTTGAGGTTATCAGAGCTGCCAGAGTCCTCGCTGTCCACAGCTGGCTTTCTCTTGCGGTTGGCCTGTGACTTGGTAGCAGGCTCCTGCTTGGCAGGAAGGCTACTGCTCTCAGAATCACCGGAGATCGCAACGGTACGTTTCTTGGGAGCTGCTTTTGAGGTGCCTTTGGATGCCGCTTTAGGGTTGGGCAGAACATCGAAAATGGACATCTGCTTGGTATCTGAGGAGTGTGGGGAATGCAAAGATATGATACTACAGACATTTAAGACAGACAGCGAAAACTAAATTGTATATTAATTTTCTTTGCCTGATTAATTAGGTTTTATACAAATAACACAGCAAGGCACTAAATCCTAAATAACATGCAGACTAAAAATCAATCATGTACACAAGGGTCTCCTACTACAAAAGCACACTGCATAACCGTCAGGCAAGCACAGTGCACAGTGCATCAAGTGAACTTACCAGACTGCTGCTTCTTGCTGGCTGTGGGCGGCTTCTTGGTTCCTTCCTTTGTAACTTTAGACTTAGCTGGAGGTTTTGAGGATACCTGTGCACCTCCCTCATCACTAGACAGGGCTTGAACACAAAAAGGTCCCCAAATGAGTACCTACAGCAGCATGGTGATGAGGGAACATGCATAGATGAGGCTGCTCAGCTGTGTCTGCATACATGGACCATTAGAACACAGTTAAAACAGACAACTATGCAAAATGGATTTGAGATTCTACACAAAAGGAAAAAGCAAAACAGACACCTGGGAAAGCTTTCCTTAATGTTACTGAAGATGACCACAGAGATGGAAAGGTTGGCTGCTTTTTCCATTCACATTTAAAAATGTATTGAAATAGTATTAGTGCACTGTCTAATCATCAGTACTGGGAACGAGGTGGTATTGCAGCATGGATTAGTGGTAAGGTATGTGAAATACATCAATTAAAAATAAAGAGCTAAGTATATACTAACATATTAGAAATTTGTCAGCCTTCTTCGGAATTTTCTTTGCAGGTACTTTCCTATGAAAAAGAAAAAAAAAAGTTTAATTTTCTCTATTTTGCTTAACACTGAAGTTTTTATGCATTACTACTAAAACTTGTCTTTCCAGACTGACAGCTGTAAAATTCCCCAACTCCATTTTAGTTAACACAGGGTTTACTCTTTCAGTTGGCAAAAAGGACAGGTCTGCACAGTTTTAATTGCTTTGATAACCACATATAGAGCACTTCAATCAGCCCAGTGCCTTTCATGCCAAGGTGAGAGGCAGACTCACGTGGGCAGACGAGCTTGGGCTGGAGGCGTGTCCGCCTCGCTTTCAGCTGCAGTTTGTGGGGTCGGGACAAACTCGCCATCGCTGCAGTCACTCACTGCAGTCTTGTCCTGGTCACCAGACTCATCTTCACTGCTTGACAGATTAAGCTTGACATTTGCTGTGAGGGTGGAAATTAGGTAAAAGAGTATTAAATTATTGGACCAGGCTGGATTCAATTATGATACGTGTTTAAATTTTCTGTTGGGGCAGCTCACAACAGAGCTGCACACTTAAATTTGGAAAACTATTAAAAAAAATATGTAATAATAATGTCCAGATCATTGCAACCTAAATTATGACCAACAAAATATTTGTGGAAAATGAAAGATTATATCTGGCCCACAGATTGATAATGAATTTAAAATGTCAGTATAAAGCCATCTCACTCAGAGACCGAAGTGGTGAATGAGCTGGCAGAATCTCTTACCCTCCACTAAGGAAAATGGCTGATCCTCAAATACAATCATATCCACTACTTTCCACTATTTTTTGTGGCTGTCTTCAACGATGGTGCTGCTAAATTTCAATATTTTCTAAAGTCTAAATACGGATTGACAATAAAAGACCAAGACTAACAGACTGATGTGATGGCGATGTCCTAACAATACTGATGTTAACCGATATATCGTCCATCTCTAAAAGGTAAGTAATAAAGGATTCTCTCTCATGCAGAACACTAAATTCAACACACCAGCTGACCAACAAATGTGCTGTCATACACACATACTGACAGTAGATCAAAGTGAAATGTACGTCTGCAACATAATTATGTCATTGTTGAAAATTAAAGATCAGCCATTTACTTCAAATGCAACTTTTGAGGCGAAAGAATCCTCTTTGCTCAGCATGCAGAACCAGATAATGCAGCTCCACATCTCATTTTACTCTACTTGACTGCTTTAGGTCATAACAAGCTGAACTAACAGCAAAGCTTAGAAGCAGGGCTGCATGTAACTGGAAATGTCAATCGCTATGTGAAGTTTTTGCAATAAATGGTGATGTTTATTAGAGTCAAAATGTACCTAAAATAAACTACAATAAAAGCCCAAAACCAATTATCTACCAATAGAGTCTCCAATAAGTTGGTGGTGATGCCACAAGTCCTGCTTTTGTTCAAGATGTTCTCTATGTAATCAAAAATATTTCCATACAATGGCTTTTAGTGAGCAGATATTGTTCGGATTTCTCCTCCCCACTCATTTAATTAAATCACAAAAACGCGCCTATGAGTGATGTGAACAACTGAGTGCACATGCAGAGCTAATGCAAAAGCAGTGGTGATAAACTAATGAAAGCTGCAAAGTTTGCTAACTTTTGCTTCCTATGACAGAGTAAAAATGTAATGTAATGGCTGGACGATACAAAGGTATGAGAAAACCCTGTATCCGTATTCATCAAGTGCCTCAGAGTAGGAAAACTGTCCCAAGTCTCAGTGATGCAATTTTGGTCCTACCTTCTGGAGCAGGATTTAGAAGAGCTCCAGAGAGGTCCTAACCAATACTAGAGGCTACCAGATGATGGCAGTCAGGCAAAGATTGGCATGCATATTCCCAGAAAGGAAGAACGTGTTGGAAACACCAGACTACGAAGTTCATAAAAAGATATCAGCTTGACAGAAAGGGAATAAATTATTCATTGTGCATCTAATATGTCACCATTATTGTGGTTTGTTTGCTCGGGCTGTCGTGAAACTGTGACGTCACTTTCTCTCAAACACAAACTCTTACTCATAGCTGAGAATTAGTACAAGCGCAATTTCGAGGAATGACTGAGATGTGTTACAAAGACAGGCACTGATCTCACTTGTAGTCCTGGCAATCTGAGAACTGCATGTGCAAAAATGCAATGGCAATCATAACATCACACAGCCCTACTAAGAACTACCTTTAGTCTTGCGCTCCAGCTTCTCCCTGGGGGCCACATCCATGGTCTCCAACTCAGAATCAGAGTCACTGTCTGACCAGGGATTTTTCTTCTGCTTGGTCACTGGTTTGAATTGCAGTGTGGTCTGCTTGACTGACTTTGATACTGCAACCAAAAGTTTTTCCAGAATCAACAAACATCCGAATCAGATTAAACATGTATATAATACAACCCACTCTGAATTAACTGCATGCTAACAGGGTTCAGGTTACAATTCGACTAATACTACACATTACAGACATAGAAGTTATAAAAAAAGGAGGCTAAAAAATACTGGCAATACTGAGTTTCTTGAAACAGAGTGGATGAAATCACCTTTCTCCTTAGCCGGTGCTTTATTGGTTTTCTTGACTAGCCGAACTGCTAAGTCGGTCTCGCTACTGTCAGTATCATTATTCACCACACCTTCCTCTCCAAACTCCATCTTCATTACCACACCGGCCTGCTCAGTCATCATGGGGAAAAGACCATAAGGCAAGTTACTACCACAACAACAAAAACAACATAGGAATGCATCAAGCACATCAAGCCACCACTGACTGTTTTTTGCTTATATGATCTCTTGGCAACACCAGCTGTTCTTTTCTGACATTATGCATTTGTCTAACTCAGTGGTTCTCAAACTCGGTCCTTGGGCCCCACTGCCCTGCTTGTTTCCTGCTATCCCTGCCCCACACACAAGTCCCAGCTGTCTTTCAGCTTCTGATTACCTGGAACAGGTGTGTCCAGTCAATCAGCAGTGTGTAGGGCAGGGATAGCTGGGAAACAAGCAGGGCAGTGGGTCCCGAGGACCAAGTTTGAGAACCACTGGTCTAACAGGGAGAATTGTCGTGGTGCTTTGATTTCATTAGCTTTTTTGATGTCAGCACCTAACTTGTTTCAACAATAACTTGGACTTGTTACTGGTAAATCACTGAAAGCTCAGTGCAGTAGAACTTGACTCCTTGACAGCTATATACTTGAGAAGTATCTGCCTGACTTTGGGCAAAAGCATCTGGTAAATAAATGTGAATGTAGAGTTTGCTACATTAGTGTTGTAATTTAGAGTTAAGACCTGGCTATATACTGGCTAAAAGAATGCTTACAGACAGTAATACCTTTGGTTTTCGACCCTTCTTCACATCAGCCTTCTTGGTGGCATCAGCCTTCATGGCACTAGTAACACGTGGGATGATGCGGCGTCCCTGTGGGGTGGGCAGGGTTTCTTCTTTCACTTTAACCACTTTTGCACGACCAGTTTTGCCCTTCACCTGCTTCACCGGCAAGGCCGCGCTCTCCTTCTCCATCACCTCCACGCGCTAGAAGAAAAGGCGTTTTGTAAAACACGAGCTTTGCAGAGGCGTGCTGCTTGTCTACGTCACTGGTCTGTATTTTTGTTTGCAGAGGGCCTCAACTCACATCCAGTTCCTCTGTGAAGGTGGCCAGGTCCTCTTTCCACAAGTCTGAAGGGCTTTTCCTTTTCAGGGTATTCAGCTCTGTCAACTACATACAAAGGAAGCTTTAAAAATTTGAGGATAGGGAACAATCTTAATCATCACACCTAAAGGGAACTGAAGATAACCAATGATCTGAAACTGAACAGCTATATAGTCACGCGGCATCATTATAACAAACTATAAATAGCAGCTAGAACCCCTTGCATAGAAAATACTTAAGTCATATTATGATGTCCTGTTAAATTATTTAAAAATTCTGAATCTGAATACAGTGGTACCTCAGTATACGTCTGCGTTGGAGTAAGTCCAACGTGGTATACATCCTGCTTGGACGCGAAAAATCGTGCTTCATATGCGACCTCTTTGGAATATGACTCGCGTGCTAGAACTTGTATGAGCTAAAATGAGTCACGACATCACGCGCTGCCCTTGTTTACCTCTCTTGAGACAAAGCCACGACTTCCTACGAGCGTCAGTACACCAGTTGCTACCATTCAGTGAACAACCTGCGCTATAACTCTTCATTTATTTCATCTAATCGCTTTTGTATTTATGTATTAAGCAGTGTTTAAATTATTTTATACACCCCCCTCAATGTATAATATGCCAATAACAATAGGATTTTTTTCATGGGAACGGATTAATCATTTTCCCTTTATTTCTCATGGGAAAATTTGTTTGGTATACGTCCTGTTTTGGTGTAAGTCCAAGGATCTGGAACAGATTAAGGACGTATACTGAGGTACCACTGTATTTATAATTCTATAACATGGATAGCAAAATTATAAATCCAGGTTCAGAAATTCTGCCTGAACATGAAAGCACTTAGAGGAGAAATCACATTATGGTAAAAAACCGAACACCAGGCCAGACCTTGGCATCTCTCTGTTTGCACAATTCTTCTTTCTTCTCCTTGGTCAAATACCACATGGGCATGTTCAGCAAGTAATTGTAATCAGGGCCAGATGTGTCTTGCTCCTTCTCTTCCTCACCTTCTGAAGACTCATCCACCTCTGATGACTTAGGAAAAGCATGAGTCATTTGTAAATTGCTTATTGTTAAAGTCAAAGTCAAACCGAAAGAGAGAACATGGGAGTCTATGTAATAGAGGGATACCTTTTCCTGGGCTTGTTTCCAGGATTTAACTGGGTCAGAATCAAAGCCCATCTCCTGGAGCATGCGGATAAGTTCCTTCTTGGGCTTGTTTTCTGGGGTAGTATAAAAAAATTTTGTCACAGCAAAGTGCCTTTAAACATGCACCATTAATTGTAATGAAATTAGTAAAGATGCAGAAAAATGATCAAGACTTACCAATGACCAGTGTGCCCTGTATCTTCTCCAGGATGAAACGGGCCTGATTGCTGAACTTGCAGCTTTCAGCTTCCAGCATCCCCACCAGCCAGTCCTTACGCAGCACGTAGTACTTCAGGCGCAGCTCAAAGAAGTCCTTCAAGATGTCCTGGACCGTCTCATACTTCTTTAAACCTCCCACATGGTCAAAGAGCACCTGCGGCACAAAAAAAAGCAGACTTCTGAAGCTACCTACTAAACCTGCAAACCATGAATCAAACTCTACACAATAAATAGTAACTGCAGCTTTTTATGACATACATCTTGCCAGTACATTGTAAAAAATTAGCATTAGTGGCAAATCACTGAAAGCTTCCAGGCTAATGAACACTAATTTAAACCCTAGGAAAACTAACATTCTACAAAGTCCCCATAAGTACGATAAAGGCTAAGGCTCTACCATGGAGTGGCAAGTCATGGGGGTCTGCAGCTTGAAGACTTTATGCAGGCCGGCGGCTTCAGCCTCCCGCAGTCTTTGCTCAGTCATCTTGACCACAAAGCGCACTGTAGTGTCTGTGTGGTATTCCTTGTAATCAGTGATGAGGGCTGGGACCTTCTCTGTGCCGTTCAGCATCACCTCAAGAACATTTTCCTTGTATGTCTGAGGGGAAGAAAACAATCAGTAAAGTCAATTTAAGGGAAGGATAGCAGGCATCCGATTTCACCAAAAGCCATCTTTGTTTTTACCACGTATTAATGTAAATCCACGACAAATTAGATATCTTTATCATAAAACTATGAAAAGGCTTGAATCATTTCAGTACAGCGCAAGTGTACCTGAGACTAATTAGCAAGACCACTCGTGGTAGCTTAAGGAAACATACCTGGGTCCAGGTCTTCACTGGGAGCTCTGAGATCTCAATTGTTGTGGAGTCAATAATAGCCACCTCTCCACTGATCATATACTGGTTGGTCATCACCTCTTCAATGGTCCCTTTGAAGTTCTTGTAAATTGGAAGCTAAAAGAAAACAAGCTTCTCTTAACATTTGGAACTGACATGTTAACTCAGTTAATAAAATTATTACTATGCTACAGCCATCTAAAAATGTAATTATCTTCTGTTTCTTATGACAGTGTTTCCCCTAGGTTTACAGCTTTTTTTGGGGGGAGGCGGGCAGACAGAAACCGACAGGATTCATGGTGGGGGGCAGACAGATGCCGACAGGATTCATGATGTTCATGTGTTTTTTTTTTTTTTTTTTTTTTTAAAGACAGCAGTCAATTTAACAACTGGATTAAAAATCAGAACATTTCTTTTTATGACAATTATCCACAGTGTGCAGCTTTTGGTTGACGTGACATATTTTCCAACGTATGCTCTCTGTCTGCTGGTGGGAGTGTGCTCACCTGTGTGCGCACATGTGTGTGCGCACGCATCGGGGCGGAACTCCGCCATGTGCGATACAGAGAGCAGAGGACAATTGTAAATGCGTGACCATGTAGAGACAAAAATGACAAGCTGTTGTATAAATAAGATAAACTAAATAGCCTTATGTTAATAAAAGGACAATGTATAGGAAAGGTAACCTTAAATGACTTCTGTTGTGATCTGATGCTATATAGAAAATAAAATTAAAATTAACTTGACCTTCAAGGGGGGGGGGGCACCCTCCTGATATAATGGTAGGGGAAACACTGTATGAACAAACAAGTTTCCATGAACAGGAACCTTCATTGTGTTCCAAAGCTTTAGATTTTGCGGATATGAGAATTTCAATACTAATTTAAAACAACTTAATCTCTAGCACTCAGAACTGAGATTACAAAGCAAGTAAGGCGAAGACACCAAAAAAAAAAAACTGAAATGAAATAGCATGAACTGAATGGGTCACCCTTCTGCATGAGTGAAGGAGGACAAGCTCCCTGTTATTTTAAGAGACCCACAGGCAAAATGTGTGAACTCCTGTGAACATCTTACCATGGGAAGTGGATCTTCTCCGTTCAGCATGCGGTGGATGTTACTGACAATCTCACGCACATCATAGTTGGGAATACGGCTGGACCAGCCTGTGCCAATTCCCTCAGCACCATTGACCAATATCATGGGCAGAATGGGAATGTACCACTCGGGTTCAACACGCAGATTGTCATCATAGTTGTACTTCAGCAGGTTGTCATCCACAGCAGGAAAGAGCAGACGGGCTAATGGACTGAGGTATCCCAAAACAGGAGGTGTCAGATATTTCACACATACATCTGGGAGGCCTTTGAAAGCAGAATGTCCAAAAACATTGCAACTAAAGGTTTGTGCCAAGCTAACCTGAGCATGGTGAAAATGTATCGAGGGCTGGCAGAATCTTTGCCACCATGCAGTCTAGTGCCAAACTGACCCAGAGGTTGCAGGAGATTGAGGTTGTTGCTGCCAACAAAATTCTGTGCCAGGCCAATAATGGTCATCATGAGAGACATCTGCCAGAAAGAGTAGAGACAGATAAGCCAATTACAATTGTTGCAGCAATGACTTTACAATTATTAAAACCAGTTGCCAGATTCACAGTGGACTGAGATCCATGAATAAAGTTCCAATAAAGCAAAGCAAGGAAATTTTGAGACCAAAGTCGAAAGCTTTAGGAAGTGAGAAACCAAAGTGCTGCTGAGAAATGGATTCTGGCATGTGACAGTAGGGCCCGTCTCTGGTCCACTCACCTCTCCATGATGGTAGGCAGACATTTCTGCCACAGAACCAGCAAGCTGGGCCACCTTCACTTCTCGCTTGTCATTCCTCTTCAAGCAGCAGAACAGCACCTTTCTTTGGCCAGGCTTCAGACCTGGTACACAAGAACTGGGTCAGCATACAGATACACAGGTATCTGGTAGGGAACACGGTCATTTCAGGCAACAAATTCAAATTTTTATAAATACTGAATTTTTTCTTTGGAGACGATACATTGTTTGTACTATTATTAACTTAACATTTCTTGTTGTACTTAAAGCAATACTTTGTGGCAACCATGTAATTTGGCCTAAAACCTCTGAAACATTCACTGCACTGTTGAGCTACAAAAATATGAAATGTAGCAAAAGGAGCTTGAAAATATAACTTACCATCGACCAGACATGGGATAGATCTCTCATTGTCAGAGTTTGAGAACAACACAAGTTCTTTGTTGACAAAGTCATTATATGAGAGGAACTTAGTGGCTTGACCATACAGATAGTCCTACGGAGTGAGGGAGAAAAAAGTGAAGGTGTGATGGAAAAAAAACTGGAAGCCACCCAAGTGTACCAGTGAAGTTCAGGCTTGCAATGACTGATTTCTCACCTCTGGCAGGTTGCGTTCCCGTCTCTGTCGCCTGTCGACCATAAAATTGGTCAGCCACTCTTTGCGCTGCTCAACCATCTTCTTACTAAAGGCCTAATCAGAAACACATCAAAAATAATAAGCTCATGACCTACATGAATCACATACTTGATATGTAGCTGAACCACAAGAAATGATCAGTAGTGGGTTCTCTAGGGACATGAACTCAATGATTGCAGACTAACCCTTGATAGGCTCCATCTGAAGTATTCCTAAGCAGGGTACTCGACATAAATTACATCTAGCAAAATATCAAGTGATAAATGAGCTAAAATACTTTTGTCTGTTAAATTAATTTCATTTTCAAAAGCAAGCAGTAATATTTAGAACCTCAGCCCTATGTTAACACAGTAAAGCACACTGGATATTTAAGTGCTCACCAGGGTGATTGCCTCATCATCAGCAGGACCAGAATACTTAAAAGGAATGCGATGCCTCTCCATGTCGGAGAAGTACTCCTTCGCTTCCTTTGAAGTGCTGGTACCCAGACCTACATGAAAAAACAAAGGTCTTGAGTCCAGGGAAGTACAACTGTGGGGGCACTAAACGGTGCTAATGACTAAGTGAGCCACTGCCAAAACTATATACTTATCCAACTCGACAAATAACAATTGGCCCCTCCTTGTGAACAATAAGGAAATTATTAAAAGCGGGTGCTTACATGGCCAGCTGTACTACCACACAGGGTTTTACGACAAACCTTTGTAGTACTTGATTTTCCAGGACTTGAAGTTGGGATGGTTTTCCTTCCACTCTGTGAACTCCGGTATACTGTAAAAGCACAACTCCTCCTTCTTATTAGACACCTGAAACAATATTTTAGATGATTTCGTTTAAGGAGTTGCACAAATGTTAAATACATGATTAGTGAACAACTTCTTGGATTCACACATTTTGGAAAAATACCTTGATAATGGGTGTGATGAACTCCTCCAAGAAGTTGTGATGCAACAGGGAGGGCCAATTATGATGGATGAAGTTAATGAGGAGTCCTTTGATGTGAGAGCCATCCTGATCCTGTCCAACAGGGAGAGGATGCAGCAAAAAATGTTCATAAAGATAAAACAACCCAGAGGAGGTGCTCTTAGCATTAATTTCACAACTTTGCATTTAACTGCAGACACGTAAAACATTATTATACAGCTAACCTGATCTGTCATGATCATAAGCCTGCCGTAACGCAAGGTTTTAAGGGATTCTGGGTCACTGTAGTTCTTCCTGTATTGAAGACCCAAGATCTTGATGATATTGTTGATCTCAGCATTCTCCATGATCTACAGGAGGCAAGGAGAATGGAAAAATGCACTTAGACATACATTTTTCTGAGTTAAATGGAACAAGCATTAAGTTGATGCCAGTAACTAAAATAATAAAGTTAAAAGCATTGAGTGTTTTTCACTTAAGCAATAAATCCTTAGAGAAAAATTATGAATTATCACTTTACACATTAATAAAGTCCTTACATGAAGGGCTAAAACAGCTGACTTACACCTTAAATACACACTCCTCAGCAATTCAACTAAAGCTAGATTTAGATTGACATTCAGATTTAAGAAATCCTGGTCTGAGCAGTGAAATTTATAGAAAGTGCTTCATAAGAATGACAAAAAATGGTCAGTATATACTGAAAAATGAATTAGTATATAAATGCTGACACATGATTCTTACAGGCTTCAAACTATAAGTCAGTGCTTCTGGCATTTTTATGTTCCAGTCCCAAGAAGCCTGCATAATGACCAGTATTTCTCATTAATTACATGGAGAGGAGGACTGGTTATACTCTCAAAAATCAAACTTCAAAGGGTAATGATGACTTAAATGTACAGCAGTACACAAATCTGGCAATTAACAAAGAAAAAATGCTGGACAACTATGCTTGAAGGGTAACATTTATTTCCATAGAATTGAAGTGTGTGAATTAAAAAACTCAAATTTAATGAACCCCTAAAAAGAGCACTCAAGTTCCATTTAACTATGTATAGGAAAAATATATTTGAAGTATTTTCTACCCACTAAATAAGTGCAGAACTAACCTGCTTGTGAGAGGCCTCCCGCACATTGAGCATTTTACCACGCAGAGGAAACACTCCATAGCGATCACGCCCCACTACACTCAGCCCAGACACAGCCAGCGTCTTGGCCGAGTCTCCCTCCGTGAGGATCAAGGTGCAGCCGCTCGAGTTTTTACCGCCTGAAGAAAGGTAAAAAGATAATAATGCCATACAATTTTAAGGAGCTAAAAACTCCTAATGAACAATATCAGTTGTATATGAGTAAAACTGTGCCATTAGTATTACTGAAGTCTTTATGATATAAAGTGTTTTCACTCTGTGTGGCTATTTTGGGTTAATTAGGTATTCGGTGTAGTGTATGATCTTCCCCATCTTCTTCCATTTGGTTTAGGAAAGGCAGAGCGTACAGGTTTAGATGGATGTAGGATTTTGTTTTTGACAAAATCCACATCTCATCCTGGCTGGCCAGCTCTTGCTACATGTGACCAACCAATTTAAATAAGTCACAGCAAAACAAATTTTGCTTGGTCTTTACTGTATAACTATAAAAGCATTGTCAAGGCCCAGCCATAAACTTGACCATAACTAGAGCTGGAACCAACTCTGACCTCAGAATTCAATCCGATTTCAGTAGCCGATTTGATTCAATTTCAATTTAACTCACTCAGTTTTGCTCAAACGTCTTTTTTGAAAAGTCCTTCAAATCATGAAGGTCAAACATTAACAAAGGTCAATGTTACTTTTTTTTCTTTAACCAACAAACAAAATGGTGAACTATACTGAACTTTAATTCTATGTTTCAGCTCAATATCACAACTATCAGCAATCTAACAGGCTCTGTTGAAACTACAAAATTTCTTCAAGTGCATGTACATAAAAGCGTGCCATATACAATGATCAACTAATTATGCAAGTATGGATGTCAACAGGGCTGCATATATAACTGAAGTGTAAGAGAATTATGGAGAAATACGAAAGAATCAAATACACAACAATGATGAAGAACACAGTGGCTAGTGCCAAAGCTGGAAAGGCACACTGGCAGTGGAATCAAAGATATTACAGCAGGAAAACTGAATATTAAATATGAAGTTAACTTTACAGCAGTCAAAGACTACTCATCTCTGATTGGCCCAAGTGCTTAGCGATCGGTGAGCCTAATCATAACCTGCCCCTTGTTAAGTAAAATTCAGCAAAAAGTCACACAGATAGGAATAAATGAACAAAACCTACCTCAGGACTTTGTGAATCGAGAATCGTCAAAACCAGTATTGCAACTATTAATAAAATCAATATTTTTTCCCTCCCACCCCTTAGCATAACACTTATTATTCTTCACTAAAACTGCCGATTTATAATGCAGGCAGCTGATTGCTCCAGGCTTTCCTCCAAGGAGAGCTCTTTTCTCATAAATGTTTAGAAATATCGCCACTTTACCAGCAGGTCTTCTGGCGTTACTGATAAATTAGAGGAGGCCTAACATTTTATCATCTAACCAATACACTGGCGAGCCCTGCTTTCAGGCCATTGATACTAACATGCGTTATGCATAATACTTGCCCTCTTGAATTCCATACCTGCATCATTGGCATCATCCAGCTTGGGTACACCCTTTATTTTACTGTGTTTCACAGCTGAGCATTTCTTGTTTAACTGTGTTTGAGCCTTGAACTTGACCCAATTCATGATGCTCTCCACAATCCCGCAGTTGGTAGCCTGGAAGACAATGGGAGGGAAGGATCTGTTAAGTGAGTGCCGTCACAGCAATAGCACAGGCGACAAGGATCAGTGTAGTCACATGCAGGCAAACAGGACCTCTGGGCAGCGGGAACTCACACTCTTAAAGAACTTTTCACTGAGCGGGCAGGTGGAACCAAAGGTCTTCTGCTGCAGAGTCATGTTCTCTTTGGTCTGGGAGTCAAAGGTGGGATTTTCAATCAGGCAGTTGACAAACAGCCAAATGTGGTTTTTCACCTAGAAAACAAGCACAGAACAGCATTATCACCTGCTGGTTTCACTCACCGAAGGGCTCCTCAGGGGCTTGCAGGACATAGTACCTGGAAAGGCTTTACAGCCACACCAGCCTTGTTCTTTTTCTTCACTACTTCAATAAGCTTGGTCACAACTTGGTCCACTACATAGTCAGTATGTCGCCCACCCTGATGAGAGGGGAAGCAGTCAGATATAAAGATGTCCAGTAACAACTTCAATAACCACTTATCCAAGTGAAAAGGCCAGGCCTGTTTCAAGAGTACATAATGGACAGGCCATTTCAGAATGCATTGTGAAGCCACGGTCCATTCGGGCAGGCACCTTGGTTGTAGCGATACTGTTAACAAAGCTGACTTGCTGGAAGCCCTTTTCACTCATTGTCAGGCACACCTCCCAGCGCTCGTTCACCATCTCATGCACCACCGTCAATGGGGACCCCAGTTCGTCCACCTTGTTCTTCAGGTACAGGTCCACATAGCTACGGAAACCACTGACCTGAACATAAATACAGAGGGGAAAGTCATACAATAAATGTGTCACAATGCATCCATTATTAACGGAATTATTGTTATATTAATCTGAAACCAAATACCCAAAATATCAGGACATTCTACCTCAAGTTATTTCATGTTTCATCTCTAACAAAAGTAGCATATAGGTATACTTGACCTCCTTTAACCACCAGCTGTAACATACTTTAGCATATGACATTTTTGTTTTCACTAATGGGCCATCATGCTAGCATAACATTCACCCACCAAGAATACAATGGGACAGTCAGTAATCCTCAGAGCTGCAGAGTTGCTGTCATCGCAAAAAAGCCATACGACCCATAATATAATCATATTAGCATTGTACGTTTACTTTCTTTTTGCAAAGACTCAGTGCAACGTTGGTAAATGTACTTCAAATAAAACTGGGTGATCTATATAAACATTAATGTAACTTTATACAGTTGTTATGAAGTAGAAAAGTTTGATGGACATCGATGTACTTAATTCAATACAGGACACAATACACATTACACTGAAATAAATACCTAAAAAAACATTATAAAAACTCATTTGAAAATCTGCTTATAAAGATTAGATCTGTGTATCCAACATTGTAAAATATTCAGACTGCATCTGAAAATTTTACAGCTTTTCATTGCCACTCACACTTTTTTTTTTTTGGTTTAGAGTGTTAGATTCACTGCTGTGACTAACACTAATAGAACATTAGCGCAGACAAAAGGGCTGCATAGGCTGTTTTATATCTTGCCTGACCGGATAAAGGAGTCTGACATTTACTGGAGTGGGAAAACCAAGTTCTACAGCAACTGACAAATTATACATGGGTATCCCCCGCTTTAGGAACAAAAAAACCGTGGGGCATTTGGCATTTTAAGCATTCGCCCCTTCGCTTATACCTTCCTCAAAGATAATCAAATTGAACTGCAAATGCCATAAAAATGATTAAAACAAGGTGCACAAACGATGTGGAAGAAGACGTTATGAATGTTTCTGATAGCCTTATTAAACATTTTTGGAATAGATTTTTTCCATTTGTATTTACTAGTTCAAAATAAGTAAATATATATTTGTTATATTAAACGATTAAAGCTCTTGTACCGGAATCTGTATCGTGTCAGTAGTTGTATATCACAATTGGATCAGAACTGAAAAAATGTGATTCAGACCATCCCTAGTACATACATTATTTGTACTTTACACAGCCCACGTAATTACATCATCTCTGCTGTTACTATATGTTTTTTTTTTTTACTATAATTTAGGTTTTGGTAGGTTATTTTTTGAGTTTGGTAACACTCAGAAATGTTTCCCATATAAATTAATGGGAATTGCTTCTTCATTTCCGGCTTAAGAAAGGTTTCACTGAAATACTCTGTTTTAGGACAGTGGGGGAAACCTATACTTTAAAAATAAATCCATCTAACATACATAATTAGCAGGATTAGTCCGATTTCCTTATATACCTCGTAGAAAAGTAGGCGCTACCCCTCAAACTTAAATGCACACAGATGTACTGCTAGTGGTCCTCTATAAAGCTGCCTCCAGAGCCTGGTGCTATACTTACAGGTAGTTTCTTGCCATTCAGGAACACTTTGACTCCTTTTGTAGAGCCAGCAACATCATAGGCCCTGCGAGTCATGAGGGCGACTGTGTCCTTGTCCAGTATCTGCATCTTGAATTTAGATAGGTCTGGCTGGAAGGTGATGCAGGTGAACTCCTCACCATCAAGTGGCTTGATCTTTGTCTCACCAGCCCGCCCCATGTTGTCATACCAAGTCTGCATCAAATAAAACAACAGGTCAGAACTACATCATCTGATGAAGCCTCTTAAAGCAACACAATTAAGATTACTGATGCAACAATAAGGAAATTTCCAGCTGATATAACTGAAATCTGACACTGATACAAATTGTTTGGGAGGTTTTGCTTAAATACGTGTAAAGGAATAGTCCACCCAAATAAATAAAAAAATACATTCAAAACATATTAAAAAGTAATTATTTTTTGGCAAGAAAAAAACTCTGGCATGCAACAGTCCCAGAGTGCTATATTTTATAACTGTATACATCTTATAACAAATATAACACAGAAGGGCTGATCTTCAAGTGTGATAAACTGACATCAAATGCTGTCATTACTGAAAAACTAGCGTTATTCAGCAGTGCTGCAGCCTTCTTTATTGGAACGGATTTGTTTTGCAGAAACTCTTAAGACAAGCAATTAAATTTGTTGTGCTGTGATGTTTATTAGTAGATCCTCCTCATGAAATTTTAGGAGTGATGTTTGAAAAATGCATTTCTAATGACACTGAAATGATTCTACATTTTTCCCAACTGCTTAGTACGAGGATGTGCAAAGTCACCATTTTAAATGGAGTCATCGGCGGTAAATATCGGCTCATTTTGAACCATCAGCCGATGACAGATTGCTGCTGTATCTGCTGATACTGACAACTGGCTGATACAATCGGTTTGAGTAAACAGTAGGCATCCCCCACATGGAAATTGATGAAATCAGCTCCCACCTGCTTGAAAGATTTCTTGGAGTCCCGGCAGGCTGTCTCTACAGTGAATTTGGTGCTGAAGATGTTACATAGCTTTGCACCGTACCCATTACGTCCACCTGGAATAAAAGAAACTTTAAGGCTCTGCAAATCCATCTGCAGACACAAACCTGCACAACTTTGCATCCAAAGGCTTACCTGAAAACAGCCCAAATCAGCAAAAAAATGCATGATGGAAAGTAAAAATATCAAGAGATGCCATGTCTCTAGTTTTATTATGAACTGCGCTGATGGATTAAACGGATACAGGTGATAACTAGTGTTGCTACAGGTTATTATCCTATGCTGTGTTATAACCAGTTAAATAAAAATCGAGCATAACACACTGCGCAGGAAGTTTATTTTTTATACGTCTATTGAGCAACTGAAAGGAAGAAAGCAAAAAAACTGCCATAATCTCTATGGGCGTGTATATTATTTGTTCGTTTTTTTTTTTTAAACAAAACAGTGGAACGTAATAGTCATGAGCATGATCACAGAAAAAAAAAAATTTAGTTAGTTTTCATCATTCCTCAGAGCAGCACTCTCTCCAAACAGATTTAACAAATCACATCCATATCAACCTCTCACCACAGCCCCCAATACTCTCCTGTACATTACAATAGACTCTTAAGCATTTCCTCTTTGTTTCAATCTAGTGATTATGATATTGTGATTCCTATCAGTCCTTAATGTCCCTTAAAAGAGTTTTTGATTTGAAGTGTGATTTAATCTCAGTGATATGATTCAATGACATTTATAAGTGCATGATTTACCATGAACAATACTGTTTTCTCTGCATTGCAGTACTGGTATCGTGATACCTAAAGTGGTATTAGTACTAAGGTCATAATTTTGGTATTGTGACAACACCAATTACAATCCTCACCAGTAACTTTCTTTTGGTCGTCATCATAGTTGCTTGATGTGAGCAGCTGCCCAAAGATCAAAGCAGGCACGTACACCTTCTCCACCTTGTGCTCCACCACAGGAATTCCCTTCCCGTTGTTCCACACACTGATGGTGTTGTTTTCTCTGTAAAATATTACACAATTTGTCAATGGGTTTAACTCGACCTTTTCGGAAGTGTTAAGGCAGGGGTCTCAAACTGCCGGCCCGCGGGCCATTTACGGCCCTCCCTCCCCCTCCCTCCGGCCCGCAACTGACGTTAAAAATATAACGCAATCCGGCCCGCAAAATATTAATTAACAATATTTAATATTAATTATTATTTTTGTAGTTATTTTATAGCAATTTAAACTACTCATTCAATATACAAAAACAACACAAACAAAAACACGGTTAAAAAAATGAATACGGTGATAGCGTAAAAAACCTACGTG
>JAODJX010000097.1:29497156-29508919 GCA_026776945.1 Isichthys henryi | reverse complement strand
ATTTAAAATCAAATATTACCGGCTGTGGTGTAAATTTCCGGTCCATAATTAAAAAACGTTGTTTTTTTACTTTCTGGACCTTAATTTTCCACCTCTGCTTAACGGAAGGTGATACTGCTGAGAGTTCAGTTTGGGTTCACGGGTGTCTCTACCCAACCCCCAACTCATGTATGTGGACTAATTGGGACCTTAGCCAGTGGTCTTTTAGTAAAGAGGAAGTGAGCAAATCCTGCCACAAGGTGGTAGTCTTATGTAAAATATGCTCAGTGCTAGAACGTCTGAAGAAATAAATAATCCAGTGTTTTTGGTCAAATTAATGTGAGAAGCTCATCTGAAATCGTGCCTTTTAAAACAGGGTTAGGTATCAGTCTTAAGACACGGTATTTGTGCCTTGAAATTGCATCAGCATCATAGTTTGACTTATGTGTCTCCTTAATAGGAGCGTCGTGAGAGGGAGCAGCAAGATTTGGAATTTGCCAAGGAGATGGCAGAGGATGATGATGACAGTTTCCCATAATCCCCCGGGGGCTGCAGCAGCTTCTACCCTACTTTCGTTTTTGTTATTCACGCCTTTTGTCCCACCGCCTTGCATGTGCAAGTATCATATTGGAAAATTTGATCCAAGACTGATAAGTAGATTGCAGGTCATGAATAATAAAGAACTACTTTCTTTATTAAAGTATAAAATGGCAGGAAAGTGTCAGTGAAACCAGCAGCAGAATGATCTTGGAAAGAACATGTTAAGATAAGGTACTTTGAATTTAAATTAAAAACAAATTCAACCGCTGATAAAGGGTGAATAAGTTCATACAGATGCATTCAAAGTGTTTATCTTTTTTTTTTGTACTGCGGCTCAATTTTGTCTTTGTTCTTAACTTGTCCTTCACCTTCCATTTTACTCTTAGTGGGAAACAGTCCTGTTTTGAGTATCATGGGTTTGGGAAGAGACGAGCTGGTTTCCACTGTACTCCCTGAAATACTTGGTCATCCACCTCACAACACCTGTGCATTATTGTGCCATTAGTGGACTATTGTTTAATTAAAATGTTTTTATGTAACGTGACACGTTTGCCAGCATTATTTAAAAGTAGTTCTATTGACTGTGCCCAAAGGAATAGAATCATGGCAATTACCATGAAATCGGCATGACAGTCATCATATAGTATGTCCATTATACCCTCCTTTGGAGAATGGAAATTGTTAATTTCACAGTTTGATTACGGTTGACGGCTTCATTGTAACTTTTTTGAAAGCATTTCAAAACCTTAAAGGAAACAATTTTACTTAAAGGCAGTTTTGTCAAACCTGCTTATGCATGTGCTGGAAGATAAAATTTAAAACTTGCCTTACAGACATTGATTTCACAAATTGTTGGACTGACAGTGTTGGGGAAAAAACGTTCCGGCTGTTGACGTCAATTTGCCTTCATCTGAAGTATGCAAGCCTTCAAATATTATTTTAATGAATCATATCAAATCATATATCAAAATATTTCCATTCATCCACATTTATTCTCATGACCATTTAATGGTTTATTATATATAAGGCACTGTGGTCTTTGTCTTTCATGTTTATCTTATAAAACTATTTCTGAACAAAGATACTGTTGGAACAAGTACAATGTAGGCCTATTTCCCTGATGCTCCTGTCACCCCTGCCCCCCAACCTTTTAAAAACATCCATCAAGTACTACTTAGAGTTACTGGCTTTGCGCCATTTACCCCATGTAAGTGCAGGCACAGTGGGATACTACACACTTTGGTGATTATATGTTGACGTGAGATGCGAAGGGCCTGGCCATTTCTTGAAAACAATGGAACATGCTTGATATCAGAAGACGTGAACAGGAAACGCACAACAACTATGTCATCATTTGGGTTAGCTGTGTTTGGGGTTGTCCGGCACTGTAGCCTAGGCAATGTAAACATTCATTACATAACTTTAAGCAATTAACTGAAACTTCTTAGAAGGCATGTTGCACTCTGATAAGCTGACAGACTTCCACGTGTTCGATGTAAACATTAGTTGTCACTGATGCTGTACATAGTGGTCTGTATACTTAGCTAAGGACCTGCATTCTTGGATACTTCAGCTAATTCAGTTGTGGTAGTTGGTAGTGTGTACTTGGCTGGGCAAATGAGACTAAGCCACTGTGTTCACAAGATCAAGCATCATCTGCAGCTGCCACTTCTGTACTTCTGTGCTGCTACATAATGCTGTTACTTCAGTTTTGGTGCGATTTGTCGCAAAATGAAATTGGGAGATTTTCACCCATATAACGTTCTTGTGAAGCGTAAACAAGATCTATGAAATACTTTTTGAGTTATTTCACTAACCAGATCAAGAGTGAGACTGTCTTTCTCTCTGATATTACTTTGCAGCACAGGTTCAATTTTGGTGCAATTTGTCTATATTTTAGTTATTGTGGTAATGAGAAAAGTGGCCGTGACGGCGACTTGACCCCTAAACCTTATTTCCCATCAGCGGAAGAATGCAGCTTAGTAAATATCAAGCTGTAGCCTACAACCCATTGATTTAAAATATATGTAGGGCACCTGGCTAGCTTGCTTTTTTCATATGGCCAAGAATGGCAGAAACATATATAATTAGTTATACCGTTTAAACCATCACTGTACAAAGTCATTCCTTGGGGCAGGTGCTCACCATCCAATTCATTCCCTTATCATTCATACTACTACTTATACAGCACCGTACTGCACACGTGTCAGGTCTCACAGTTTAGCCCTGAAGCTCACGTTTTTTTTTTAACACTTGTACCCATCTCACTTACAAATCTCCGAGGATGTACCCTGCTGAAAAAAGAACAGCATGACCAGCATTATGCATTATGTTGTTTTGGATTCGGATGCTATACATCCCGTGTTTGTACGTAACTGGTCGATGAGCCATTAGGCCTACTAACACATGTTGAACTGGAAGACATGGTCCCGTTTGAATGCTTTCTTACATTTTTAATACAGAGAGGGCATCAACAATTCACTTTCAAGGATAAAACCATGTATTTGCAGACATGTCACCTCTCCCGGAAGTTCCAGGAGCCGCCCCCATGCTGATCGCGGCGCCTTGACACCCGCGCCCCTTCCCCAAACACTCTGCATAAGGTCTTCGTTCTCTGTCACTTTAAAACCAAATGTGCGGGATATTGTGTATAATTTGCGGGCTTCAGAGAGCAGCTATCAACATGCGAGAGAATCCCGGAACTTCCGGGAGGTGGGACGCCTATTTGCTTTTATATGTTGCCAGAAAACAGCAAAGCATTCGTCGGTAGACTTGTTTTTCCAAGGTGAACTGCCTGTGGGCTTCATACAAACTAGACATCAAAATAACAGTAAAACCAATGTAAAACGAAATATATTTTGTGATCCAACAGGATTTTTTTTAAAGTAAGTTTCACTTTGGAGGCCCACTTAAAGGTAAATGAATAAACAATGTATGAATAAAAGTACCAGCCAACCTGACAACTTCACGGGCAATACATATATATATATATATATTTATAAAAGCTTGCTATAACCAAGCCTAACCATAAGCTTGGAAATTAAAGTACCCATGTGACAAAGCGCGACAGAATTCTTCCCATATAAATAATAACAACACTATAATAATAATAAACTAGGGCGTTTATAAACATAAATATGCACTACTTTGCCAGTGCATGGACGGCGGACATGACATTAAGCAGGCAGGTAAATTCGCAGCCATTGAAGAGTGACATAAATCGCCCAGAACAGTATGTGAACAGTTCCATGATACACAAATAGTGCTGATGCACTGATTGTGGACTTTGCGGAAAGCAGAATACGGGGATGATCTAAATGATATAGGAGCATGGCAGACACGGTGGACTGCGGGGCTGGCGTTGGACGGTAAGCGCTCTTTCTTTCTTTCTTTCTCTGTTCTTTCTTTCCCGGAAGTTAATTTCCCAGTGTGTAGTTGAGAGAGACGCATACGCATTTTCTGCTCTTGCTGCCGCGCTATAATAAACCCGAACATGTAACCAAGTGCCTGTTATCTTACACACTGCAACAGAGAGAACACAACCCGGGCACGTTTATGTCCCTGTCGACAATAAGATGGACCATCCTGAAAAGGTAAGCTGCTGAAAGCGTATATTTCCATCAGATATAGGGCTTGCCATAATTAGATTACCCTAATATGCGCCGCCCTCACACAGGGAAAACATCTTATTTTCAGAGCGGCGCGACGTCGATCTGATCACCAGCTTTTAGATTAATTATTCAGCCGCTGTCATATCATAGGTGATCACGGCGTTTTCTTCGTGGTGTTGAAATTTAAGCGAAAGCACTAAAGAAACTAGAAAACTGCAGTTTGACTAATTCAGGCAGCATTAAAGGGGATCGGTATGGATGTTATTTTAGGATTTGAGGGTATTATAGTTTCCACAATCTGTGTTTGATCTTCATTTATTATGTGTATAACCCATTTAATATGATTACCAAATAATGACTTATAATAACAGACCGCAAATACTTACTTTGTTATAAATCTGGATGTAATAATATTTCGATATTTTGAGAATTTAATTTAGAAATGTAGGTCAGATTTATTTAATATCGTTAAGAATAGCTATCCGTAGACTGATAACACATGCAAGCCAATGGATTACATACAACATAACTACTAGGGAACTCCGTAAATATAATGCACTATTGATGTCCGGATCGACAGTAAAATATCGATTCTTACGATTTGAATGTTTTCATTTTGAAAATCAATTCTGCCATTTTTTAAACCTGGTCATTTAAATGTTTTGTTAAGTGTTAAATGTATTACGATAGGTAGCAGGACAGGTTCTACCGGGCAGAGAGAAGAAGGAATAGAATTTGCTCCCCGGTCAGGGTTACAGGCATAAGGATCGGTATCAGTGATACCAGCCTTAGATCGAACTGAAATTATACATTATCTCGCTCATCCCTACCGTGTTAACGATAATGATGACCACTGACCATTATCTTCCACATTTTCGGACAATATCAGTGGTTGTCAACTCGCACATATCTGGCGTGACAGTCATGCTTTCTGACTTTTATGCTCCCTCAAGAAATTGTATGACAAATTACTATTATTCTATTATAAAACTAAAATTGGATGCATCAAAAGCGTTGGGGTAGTTTGCAAACCCTACTACTTACACGATAATCAAACTGTTACATATATGCAAATGAGCGTGTAGACCTCTCTCGAACTGAATCTCACTCTAGCCAGCCAACCAAAGTTTGTGACACTGCAATACCAGTGCCTAATGTGCAAATATAAAAAGACTAAAGTTTGCCCTTTGTACTAATCTACATATTTCAGCCAAATAAATGTATACTCGCGTCTTAATTTTGAGGTTGGTTGTTTGTTTATTTATTTGATCTCTTAGATTGTCAATGACCCTGTGCTTAATAGAGTGGTGAAGAACCTCAATGAGGCTATGAAGATTCTAGAAGATGATCGAAGGTGCCGTTCCTCTATCTTTTAAATCATTTGCTCCAGTCCGTTTTGGACAATGTGTAATCCTGTCTTCCTCCCCCAGTGAGGTTTCGGGGAAGCAGAAGGCCGCTCGGAGGCACATCCCAGGACCCTTGCAGCAATGGTAAGGCAGCTGGCAGGCTGTTAGATGCATCTCTTTCATATGCTCGCTCTAGGTTTCTGCACTCGCGCCCTTTCCCAAGTCTGTGATGTTAGGATTTCATTCCAAAACTGTTCACATCATAACATCTGCTGTACCTGTAGGAAAACTCCTGCTCTGTCTCCTAACTTTCCAGTGGCCAGGACGCCGTCAGTATTCTGCTGCTAGTTCAGAGCCTCATACGCGGAGGAGAGGCCGAGGTGCATCCATGGTAATAACACTGCTGCCTGCTTGTCTTTTGGTTTGTTTGGAGGAACCATCGTTGCCAGTGTGGGACACTGTTGAGTAATATACTGGGATTTCTGCACTCCTTTTGGTTTGGCAAAGAAACAGTCAGGGTGTAAGGATGGTGAGTAGTGATGTGTTTGTCCAGCAGGGTGCAGGGTGACAGGAGGGCCAGGGATGTGGTTCTCCTGGGGCACAGCGTAGAGGCGTATATCTCCATGCTGGACCGGGAACAGCAGAGACAACTAGCTACTCGGGTCCAGTCCGATGTCACACTTTGGCTCTCCTGCCTCTTCAGGTAGGGATGCGTGCGTAGATCTTTCTGTCTTACCGAGGCTTACAGAGCCATTCTGCGAAGGTGCCTAGAGTGTCACCAGCTGGACAGACTGCTCCTGTGTGCCCCTGCCCCACATGTGGGGTGGTCATGTCCACAAACCCCCTTTAGCCAGGCGGATATTGATGTGAGATGGTGTTATTTTTGTCTTGTTTTTTTTTTCCGCTGTAAGATGTTTTATAACCACAGGAAATGGTCATTTTTAAGAAGGTTAACACTGTGATTGTTGCCATTTTACACTTCATCACCACTGGTTTGAGTTGTAATGAAAAACAAATAATCCTTGTTTGGCCTTGTTATTGTTTCATCCTATAGTGGAAAACAACATTATGAGCTGGTCATTTACTCAGGACATCAGTAACCGCACTGACAGCCTGTCCCAGTCGTGTGGTTTTTTGCATATGGAAATAATGTCCAGCAGATTCTCCCACGCTCAGTTCTGGGTAGTGTTAATCCAACTGGTACATGGACACTGTGCCTTTAAGGGCTCTCCAGCAAGTGAGCAGCTTCACAGTGCGAATGGCTGGTATATTTGTCCACAGGTACGAAAACGGATCCGTGTTTTTCCATGAGGATGACAGAGAGGGCCTTTTAAAAGTGTGTCGCCTTGTCATCCACTCCCGCTACAAGGACTTCGCCACTGCAGGTGTTGCTGTGCTCGGCTGCAGACATCCTGTCATCTACCAGAGCTCTGCCTGCAGGCTTGGCCTGGGTCAATACCTTTGCAGCCAGGTAGGGGCCAACAGTTATGACGCACACTGATGATATGGGAAGGTTCACCTGAGATCTGAAAAGTCTAAAATAATCTTCTAGTGTCACCAAAATCTGCCGCTCCAGAGAAGTATGAGGAAAATGTATGTTTGGTTTGAACTGGTTAAGCAGGCTAGGGTTGTCACTCGGTTTTTCGTAGAGTAAAAAAACCTGTTTGTACTGCGAAGTATACTCCAGGCGAAATAACCCGAATCTATGTCATATGAGCAGTGATCACTGTTTCAGCATCTTGCCTGTTTAGGGTCCCCAAGACGAACTTATTGTGCTGATACTTATCTTTGTGTGTGTGTGTGTGTGTGTGTGTGTGTACCTCACCAAAGAGTGGTAGTAAGTGAACACACATACGAGATCACAGACCTTTTCTGTCCTGGGACACCAAGGACTATTCTAGGATTTTCAGGGTGGAGAGCATAAGCGTAATTCACACAAACTATATCATTAGCCAATGAAATGTTTTGAATTGGTGGATAACTAAGGAGGGAGCACTCTGGCACCCAATCAGCTTTCAGCTGGGGCCCATGCCTCTATGGCCCTGCTCTTATATATGCCCTGTAAGGCACCATTGTCCTGTATTCCTCTTGTGTCCCTGGACACAGAGGAATGCCTATCCTCACGAGAGGTGTCGTCCTTTCTCTGCAAATAAGTACAACTAGACTATTCCCCCAGAAATGAACAGTAGTGTGATTGATGTTGAGTACCTGAAAGCCGCTGCTATTTGTAGGGCTACAGGCAATGATGAGCAATGCTCCATACAATGTGTATTGATAAAACCTGCTTGGATGCATAAAAGGGAACCTAATGTAGCAATAGAGCGAGTGCGCTGCTGTACGTAGTAGATGGGAATAAGCCATCTATCTTTTTTACAGAATTCTATGTCCTTGAGTTTCTGTCCCCTAATGGTGACATGTCTGTGATAGTTGGTGTCTTACTTTTCTCACCAGCTGGGCCTGCCCTTGTCATGCCTTTATATTGTGCCATGTAATACTGCTTTTGGATCTGAACACCGAATGGTAAGAATATTATGTTTGCGACCAACTTGCCTATGACATTACCTTAACATTTTTGGAATGTTTTAATATACATACAGCTCTGGAAAAACTGGAAAAGTTTTAGTTTCACTCATTTCTCAATTTATGGGTGTGTATCTGTGTAAAATATATTTTTTTTTTTGCAAACTCCTGGTTCTTCCCTGTTTCTCATTGATGAAGGGCTTCTTCCTTGCTTTATGGATCTTCAGTTCTGCTTCTAGGAGCCTGTAACAAACCTGTCCTAGCAATGCACTTCACACCTCTTAATGTTTCCCATTATTTTAGCAGTTCACTTGATATCATCCTCCGATTTATGAGGCACTACCGGATAAGTGGACAGTCATCTCCAGCATTAGAAAACTGCTTCACTCTTTACCTGACTAGTTTCTGGTCGTTCCCAGTGTCTCCTGCTTCACCTTGTTCTTGTGTCCTGCTGTCTTAGAAATACTGAGCCTGGAAGCAGCCTGCCTGGCAGTATAGTCTTCTGCCAGCAGAACCCGGATTAAACCAAGATTTAAAAAAGCAGAGTTTAACAAAATATGGAGTGGTCTTTCAATTTTTTCCAGAGCTGTATGTGTTGAATTTTTGGAGTTGAGTGTGACTGCAGCTAGGATGATGCGTTTGCCCTTTTATTTTATTTGGTGTCGTTTTCATTACTGTAGGATGCTTTCTTGCTAGATGGGATCATTAAGGAGGACATGGAATCAGGGAAGCTTCCTCTGCTGTTGATAGCGAATGCTGGTTAGTGTGGAGCCTACCTACTGTATGTGTCCCGTGTGATGACACATCTGTTCTGTTTCTGGAATGGTCCATATGTGGATGGGGTTATATGACAGACATGTATCTGAATCTTCCACAATTTCCACAACAGTTGCATTTTGGAAATCAATTGTTTCACGTGCCTTAAATTTCACGTGCCTTAAATATTTTTCTCTTGTGCAACAAAATAAATACAACATGACTATATGATTTGTGTCACGCACGGTGCCTCTCTGAAAGAAAAATATACTCGAAGTTTTTATTTACATAGGTATTTATGTGTGATGTCCAACATGGGTTTAGTATCGTACGATTAATTTTACGCATGTAACCCCAAGGGACGGCAGGTGCAGGACACACTGACAGGCTGGATCATCTGAGAGACCTGTGTGACCAGCACAGCATGTGGCTTCATGTAGAAGGGTGGGTGTGTCCCTCAGTGACTAACACGAGCCACCACACATACCAGTCATACCTCACGGCTGTGTGCAAATACTTAGCAAATTATTTTGGTAGATAGTGTAGTGGATGCTATGAGGGGAGGGTTACGGATGAGTTGCTTAGTATCTCTGGATGTTATAAAATGCATTTTGATTGGACTGCTTTGTACATGAAGGGTAATATTAACTTGTGGACCATTTTTTGTTCCAGAGTCAATCTAGCAATGCTGGCTTTGAGCTCTGTCCCTTCCCCACTTTTGGTATGTCTAGATGTTTCCTTACGGACTCTGTGTACATATGGAAAGGCCAGGCATGCTTGTGTGCCCTTCTGCCAATGTGGTTCCTAAATCTCGACAGCCAGCTACGAAATGTGACAGCATGACTCTGACCCTGGGGCCGTGGCTCGGGCTACCCTCCGTGCCAGCTGTCACCCTTTACAGACACGAGGACCCAGCCTTGGTACGTCTGTGTTTAAGAGCACCCTGATTTGGCCACAATTTGGATATTCTGTGCCTTTTTGTTAAAACTATAGAAGGGCTGTAGAATCTGACGTTGATTTTTTTTTCAGTTTGATTTATTTATCCTTTCGGCCTTTTAGGCTCTTGCTGCAGGACTGACTTGGACTCAGCTAGGAGAGAATCTGCAGCCGCTTCCTCTTTGGATGTCCCTGCAGTACCTTGGCCACAGTGGCATAGTGGAGAGGATCCAGCATGCCTTGGGGCTGGTGGGAAGCTCTGTTTCTGCGTCACCGTAATGGGAATGTTGTGTTGTGCCCCTGATCTCTAGAAGCATATTAACATGATCAGAGGCCCCTGGGCTCCTTGAGGGCCCCCTGCTGTTTTCAATGGTGCAGTCGTTGTCCAAATGTTGGGATGGGGTGGGTGGCGGGAACAATTAAAGTTGTTTGCACCCCCGTTTAATGTTAACTGTTCCTGCTTTCAGAGTCATCGTCTTCTAGAAAGTCTGAAGAAGATGGCATTCATTAAAACTTCGGTGGGTCATTTTATTTTTTATATATATATATATATATATATATGTATATATATATATATATATATATATGTATATATATATATATATATAATACATATAGTAACATATTTGACATCATTTAATGTAGTGGAACACCTAAATGGCACTTTGGGAGCATAGTCAGTTCCTTGACCATGTATTTGGACTGTTTGGAAGTGTCCTGGATTAAAGCTTAAAAGCACAAAAACAATACGGAAACCTTGCAAAGGTGTGAGTGCTTCTTGAAGGCGCTGTATTTACTGCACAAACTGGTCTTACTGAGGTACATTTGCTATTGAAGCTGTGTTCACCTGGAGGGGGGCGTCTTTGCTCATTCCTCCATGTTATGTCATGCTGAGTGCTATTTAGTAGCCAAATGTGACAAAGAATGTGTTCTGTGTTGCTGTTATCAGGGTGACAGACAGATGTCTCTTCTTGAGGCTTTGAACATGGTAAACCACTAGACATACTCTGGGAAACTCTGTAGTGATTTTGTCCAGTGTGTCACCGGTAGTGAGAATGGGTGCCTTGGTTTCAGGCTGTGCTGTTGCACTTCCCGGTCCCTCTGATCCAGGGGTGTCAAACTCCAGTCCTGGGGGGCCGGAGCCTTGTGCTGCTTAGTTCTCTCCCTGTTCCACCAGAAATGATTCAGCTCAAGAGCTGTGTGGTAATTAGCACAAGGAGCTGAATCAGGTGTGTTAAATGAGGTTGAACCAAAAACTGTGCTGGGTTTCGGCCCCCCAGGACTGGAGTTTGACACCCCTGCTCTAAACTCTGAGGGCTGTCTGTGGGATGTTCTGGGCTCTCTTATTCTGTCTATTTTAGGTGGGATCAACCCTCTAACGCCTTTTTTCATACTTTTCCACCTCCGTCACTCACTCACTCACTCAGCCACTCTCACTCACTCACTCTCTCACTCACTCAGCCACTCTCACTCATTCACTCACTCTGAGGTACAGTGTTTACAGACTTCGTTCTGGGACTTAATCAGTGCCCATTTTTGTCCTTAAGTTTGTTTGTACTCCTGGTATATCCATGATGAGCTCATCTGAGATTAAAACCGTATTGAAATAGCATGTCATAAATACCCTAAGTCTCCATTTAGGCAAGTGCTTCTTCATTTAACTTCTGCATATTATGTTAGAGGACATTTTTAGAGATTGTGTTACTAACACCATTTCCAAACACAGAATCGCAAGAGCACGTTTAATTCTATTCTGCTTATCAGAGCCAAGCTTCCAGCTTGAATGTCTGTATTTAGGTACCATTAGGTGGGGATTGATAAGATGCATTTTTAATACATAGATCATCCCATAATTTATTTAGGCAAACACGTTGTCTTCAGTCTGGCACAGAATATTTCATAGAAGTTTTCACAGAATATTCAGATTGTAAGTCACTTGACATCCCCAAGCTGCTGGCTTTTCTGTAGGCCGCACTACGTTCTTTCCATACTAGTTATTGCATTTTCTTCCATCTGAGACTAACTATCGCCTATGAATTGTGCATGCTTTCACGGCTGTGTTTGTGATGCATTAT
>JAODJX010000097.1:29470799-29497056 GCA_026776945.1 Isichthys henryi | reverse complement strand
GTATTGTGCGTGCCTTCACGGCTGTGTTTGTGATGCATTATGTATTGTGCGTGCCTTCACGGCTGTGTTTGTGATGCATTATGTATTGTGCGTGCCTTCACGGCTGTGTTTGTGATGCCTTATGTATTGTGCGTGCCTTCACGGCTGTGTTTGTGATGCATTATGGATTTATCTTCATTTGTCCTCTTTTCCCTCTGCATTTTCAGATGGAGGATGAGCCGAACTCTCCTGTGGTTGTTTTTAAGTTCTGTCAGGAGAGCCCCACAGGTGAGAGTCCATCACCTTTTCCGTATTGATTTAGAAGTGTTTCTTTTAAAGTATTTCTGTAATTGTTGTTTCAGCTTTATAGGCTTGTCTGATTTCCACTCCATTCTCACTTGTAATATCTAATGCAGATTCAGTGAATGAATTCTCAGAAAACGAGGGAGAATTTGAGGACACACTCAACAGATGGGTGAGACTGTTTTTGTGATTATGCATTTATATCTGAAGGTGGCATTTGTTATTAACCTTCTGTGTATACATAGCATGATTGTTTATCATTTTCTGGTAAAAGCGTACGTATTTTCTGGGAGCTTCTTCAGCATATGACTTCATTTACAGTCCAGTTGACCATCATTAGATGTCAGGAAAGATTTTATAAAGATGTTGTGTGTGGCTCGTTATCCTAAGTTCCTAATTATTTAAATCGACTTTATTCCTGTAGGCCTGGGTTTTTTTCCCTGAGTCTGACTGCATAATGCTGCGGCAAAAATGTGCTGATTAACAGTTTGGCTGCTTCTTCACAGCTGGGTGAACAGTTGGGGCTGCTAGTGTCAGCCAGCGGCCTGGACGTGGTCTACCTGGATGACGAAGGTAGCTGTGTCCGCTTCAACCCGCTGATGACCTCAGCATGTAAGTGACGCACATTTGAATATCACATTTTGGAGACCAGCACTTTCTTCCTCGTCTGTTGGGCTGTTGAGAGAGTTCTGTGGTGGACCAGAGAAACAATGTGATGGATATAACGTCGATCTGTACTGTTCCCACAGTGTTGGGCACACAGGAAAGCGATGTGGACGCTGTCGTGGAGCATTTGGTCAGCTTGGTGCCTCTTCTCTGCTGGACCTCGTGTCTTAGACACCAGTTCTGTGAGGAAGTATCCCGCCATAACAGGCTGATGTACCTGGAGGAGCCGAGCTGGCCGGGTCTGGGTGCCGTCAGGTGAGCCGACAAACATGAGGATGCGGGAGACAGAAAACTGGAGACAGATGGTGTGTAAAAGTGACAAATGTCCATTCCTGGTAGGTATCAGCCCAGCGGGGAAGAACCTGATGGTTCCCAGAGGCAGCAGCTGGTGGAAAAGATCAATAGTGACCTGCTGAAGAAACTGCAGGTTCTGGATGCGGAAGTGGACTTCTCCACTGGTAACCTCCACTTCCTGTTTGTGCTGAGTTGGGTCAGACTATGATTGACATGGCCCAACCTTTAGCTTCACTATGGTGGACCCCCTAAGTAAAATGAAGATGTTCATAGCTTAAATTTGTTGGTTGCTATAAAAAGCAGTCTACCTCATTACCAGCTTTGTTCAGTTTTGCTTTTAAAATAATTTCGTATTTTTATGAAACAACAACAATACTGTCGGGGAATTTTATTTTGGCACAAGGGTTAAATGTGTGATCTGTCCCCCAACCCATCCATTAGGTCCTGAGTTTGGTGCAGAGAAAAACTGCATTTTTGTTGGCATGGCAACAGAGGACCTTGACGTGGTGAAATTGGTTGATACCATTGAAGCCATGGGAAGAGACATCGAAGAGAACAACCAGGTAGTCAGCTGCTCACATACCGAGCTGACCTCATGGACAATAGGTTGTTCAGTTGAATAATGAAAGTACCCTCAGTACACTCTCAGAAATAAATTGTACCTTTTTCCTGTCACTGGAGCTGTATCCTCAAGGGGTCTGCCAATTGTACCCATAGCTGTAGGCAATTGTACATTTTAGGGTACAGAAATGGATGTTAAATATTATGTGCCACTAGTCAGTCAGGGCACTTATCAACAGTTTAATTGACCTTTTACTAGAAGCTTCTAGTTCTGTTCGAAAAGCATGTGGCCTCTTCTGACCGGCTCTTCGTCCTGCTGTGACCAGCTGTTGGACAATATGTCAGAGGTGGTGCGGAGGGGCATCATGGAGGCTGAGTCGCAGCTACAGAAAGCCACTGAAGAGAAGCTGATGCAAGAGGTTCGTTTTTGTTTTGTGCTGCTGTTTTAAAGATGGTCTGGGCTCTGCCTTATGTCTATGAAGGCCCCAGTAGTGACCTGTCCAATGGTGTGTGTCCCAGGGCGTCCTGAGGCAGATCCCAATGGTGGCTTCTGTCCTGAACTGGTTCTCTCCAGTCCAAAGTTTGGTCAAAGGCAGCACTTTCAGCTTGGCTTCAGGTAAAAAAAAATCCACTGTAAGGGCCAGAGGTGGAGCTATTATTGTTGAGATTGTACTGACTTTTTGGTTTTCTGTGCCTTTCTCTATAGGCTCATTAAACTCCACAGAACACACATACACCATGAAGACCTTCGAAGTCCAAGGGAGGCCTGTCACATCAGCCACTGTTGCCATCGAGGGGTCTCTTGGTAAGTCTAAGCATGACGTGTGGAAACTGGATAAAACATACTCTACCATGCAAAAGTCTTAGGTAATCAGATATGATGCCAAAATGATGGTGGTATAACAACTATAAAGATATGTCTGTCAAAACGTGCCAGCATAACCATTTCAAAACCTCCCCTAAAGTCACCCTAGGATTCTAGCCAGCCACCCAGTACACCCATGTATTTTTTGACTCGATCACTAACACACCTCATATGGCTAATCAATCTCGTTGACTTTTTAAACTTATTTAATTCATTAAGTGAACTGGTGGTTTAGCAAACACATGGAATGGCTGGGGTGCCCCTGAGGAGAGGTTTGGGAACTGAAGGTCTTCTAGCCATCCAACAAGAAATCAGAGACTTTTTGGAGAACAAAAAAAAGTCCTGCTTGTTTTTATTGTTTTACTCTTATTTTGTGTATTTTGTCTATTGTAAAATTGTATTTTATTTGTTTCAGGCAAATATACACTTACTACCCAGATAAATAGCTCTGAACAAGTCCTTTGATTGTCTAAGACTTTTGCATAGTATTGTACGTCAGATTTATATTAGCATCTAGTTGGAATTAGGAGGAATTTATTACCAATAGACCTTTGGTTCTTTGGTCATTAAACATCCTGCATTTTATCTTCAGATCTGGCCGATCTGAATGAATTGAGGTTATCCTTCTCCTCCATGTGTGGTCCAGGTTCTCGGTGTAGGTTCTGATGTGTCTCACGCATATCAGTCCTCCTTGGTGACATTACCTAACCCTTTGACACCTAGACCTTGATGGCCCAGCTCATATTTCTCCTTCATTTCCAGCTATAGCACCTTGGCATCACACCTACTAAAATGCTCTCCATGGCCCTGGTCCAGCAGAAAATGCTGAAGATGCTACTGTTGCATATTCATAAATTAGACAGATTCCATAAAACAGTGGATTCTGTTTATTTATAATATTATTTATTTGATGTTTTCTGATGTGCTTTTCCCTTGCTCTGGATAACGTTTGCTTCGTGCTGTTCCTGTCACAGGGAAGGAGTCATCTCATCATTCCCGGGTAGCTTGTGACTCGCTTAGTCAGGCCAGCCATCTGAGTCATGTAGCAGGAGCAGAAAGGCAGAACATTCATTTCCCACTTCCAGATGAGAGCGGCCCTGACACAACCCTGGACCCCAAACATTAACGCCCAACAGAGACTCCACAGGTCAGGGGACATGCCAACAGAAGAAGGGGCTATTAAGAAGTAGAAAGAGAGGCTTGCCAATGAGAAGCAGAGGTTTGGGGAGACCAGGCCAGAGAAGAGGTGGCTTGCTTTGTCACTAAAGCTCGGCTAGGAGAAAAAAACATGGCTCACACGCTTGTAACTAAGGATTAAGGCTACCCTAAAGTTTCAGAGACTTATTTAAATAATTTTTGTAATTCTGTCCAAAAAAATGGAATATATTTAATGAAAAACAGGGGGGAAGTCGCTGGCGAAAGTGGCAAGTGTAATATGCAGACTGCTATTAACATTTAATGGCAATTATGTGAAATATGCACTGATTTTATTTTCCATCGTTGCCCTGCCAAAGTATCACAGGTCTCATTTTGCTGCCCTGTTCAGTGAGGGATAAGAGGTACCACAACATTCAGTGTGTCATCTCTGCTGTCACCCAGATAATAAGACACTGACTGTAAACACGCTTTTTTCACATTCCGACTCCGCCACCGCTGAGTGAGGAAAAGACCGATTTAAAAACATGCTTCCCGTTCAGACTAATGTTTTTTGTTACTCAGAGGAAATTGAGTACACTATTTTGACAGCGTTATGCAAAAATAAATATTCTAATGTAGCTACTCTTGTATTTTTGAGAGAGTTTAAGTTACACCTTTAAGTAAATGGTGAGAAACCTATTAAATGTCATATGTTTACAACACTTAAGATGTGGGAACCTTTTCATTTACAATATGTTTTTAAATGATTTATAATTTGCAAACATATCTTATGCATTTGGATGTTTGATCCCATTATGTTCAGCTCATGCCAAACACTAGACCTGCACCCATAAGCCATCAAGTCTTAGTCTCTTGTCTTATTTATTTTTTATTTACTCACCTCCTGGGATCTCTATCATGAAGCAGGATCTGTTGTTTAGCTAGATTTAAGGTACCCCAATTGACTAAATAAATTAACTTTATCTTTGTTCAGTTACATTTAGATCAGACTACCTTAAATCTGACAAATTATCCTACAAACCCAAAATTCCAGCTTAGCGATACAGACCCCTGCTCTTTCCTGCTTGACTAGCTAACGAATAATGTAATGGCACGGAATGCGGCTATTTGAACAACCCAAACCTTCATTTTCAGCCTAAAAATTACAGCCATGATTCATAACAATGACTTAGGGAAGGGAATATTAGTTTTTTTAACAGGGGTCACAGCCCGTGAGCCTACAGCTGATGCTCAGTATTGGTTATTTTGTTTTGTATGATGCTATAATGGGTTGGGGTATTACATATGTTTTTATATTGTGATACATTAGAAATTACTTGTATAGGGAAATGAACGATTGTAATATATACAGTACATCATTTAAAGGTTTTTGGACATCAGTGTTTTCCATTGTTACTTTGGACAAAAGACAACACTGTTCAACATATTATCATGCGTTTGATTCTGAGAAATTGAATTACACTGCAAAATGTGCAATTATGAAAGTGCAGCGAGGCCTTTGCGGATTAAGTGGAACTGTACGAGAAAAGTTTTTTTGAAGTTCAATTGTTATGATGTGCAAAGATGAAAATCAGAACTACAGAGACCAACCCTCAACCCAGAAGAATGTCTAAATATATTAGGACCAGGCTGAGGAAGCCTGCTTCTGAATTGACGGGGGCACACAGTGCATGGGCAGCCGAGGGCAACCATAGAGATCCGCTGACATGCATAATTTGTTGCAAAATTAGAAATTGTGGTAACTAATTAAACCCGCCCCTGAACAGTAATCCCGCTGCCGTTGTGTATACTTTTCATATCTGGTTTCTGGGGCTTTTCTCTCCGAGTTTCCATGGACATTCTGGATTCCTCCAACATACAGAAACAAGTGTTTTAATTTGTTTGATTGCATTTGATTGGTTATGTATGTTTAATATACATTTATGTACACCCCTTATAGGTAGCATAAAGTTCACTTCAGTATAAAAAGGTATACAGATTTACAACAGATCTTCCCCATATGATTCCTTGCACCTCAAATCCACAAAGAATATTACACACTATGGAGTAAAGAAACAAGCACAATTCAGCAGGAGAACAGGAGGAAAACACCATCATTGGCATTAGGCTTTTGGGGACGGTGGTCAGAGGCAGTCCCACTGGAGAGACCCAGGGGGCCAGGAGAGTCACAGAGTCCTGGGAGCTTTTAAAGCTCTTATACGTCCGAAATAGGGAGGCATCTCTACTGTTCAGCTTCCCTTTCCCATGCTCCGCACTCTGTCCTGTGGAAGGTCTGAGGAAGCCCTCCTGGGAAGAGGCCGTCTGCACTGGGGTGTTCCAACAAGAACTTGATGGTCATCTTAATGTGTTGGACAAAGTGGGGAGGTTCAGCCATCGGAGACGTGGACAAGTACTGGCGATGCAAACGAGAAACAAGCCTTTTGCATGAAGTTCTCAGCAGCAGAGTCAACAAACATCTTTAGACACAGAGAGTTGCAAACCAAAGGCAACAGAGCGAACATGAAATGGATGCATCGTTCTGTCTTTACCTGCAGTATTGTGTCATCGTCCTGGGTTAGCCAGAAGATAAGTTCTCTATTCGGGGACCACTTGCATGGACTGATTTTCACAAATTCCTTACTCGAGTCATAGATTTCGAGCATCTGCAAAAAGCACAAGCTTTGTCCTTCCAAAAAGAAACCTCATCCACCCCCCAGTTCTTCCTCTGTTGTGACTTCAGCAGGTAGACTAAGGGCCTGGAACTTCCTGTCCAAGCAGGCATGCACAGACAAACTAGAGAGGGCAACCTCGTAAACAGCTGGTGCACACCTGTCCGCCAATGAACGTCCGGGCTGAGCGCAGCTCCTCTGCAGGTCCCCGCCTGGAGAAGCTGGCTGGGAACACGTCCCCAGTCTTCACATTGACTCCTAGAGAGAGACAGAAGGTGTCAACACACAACCACCTCACAAGCGAGTCAGCAAAGCGTATGTACTGATATGGTCCTACCTATTCCATATACTGCTGGTCTGTGTATCCCATCAGTTACAACGTCATTTAGCTCTAAAGAGAGTGAAAGACTATCAGATTAAAGGTCTGGAGTGAAACATGCAACAGAGAGGACAGAAAGGGGACAGAAGCAAGGCGAGCTTCTACCTGTAATGCAGCATGTGACCAAGTGAATGTCTTCTTCTTGCTTTTGAAAAGCCGCTGCCAAAAAATTTTATATTTACTTTTCCTGTAATGGTACCCTTCTATCATGCCTAGTTTCCACATGCATTCCAGTGAGCTTAAAGCAGTGGTTCTTAAAGTTGGTCCTCGGGTCCTACTGCCCTGCGTGTTTTCCAGCTATCCCTGCCCTACATACTGCTGATTGACTGAACACACCTGATCCAGGTAATCAGAAGCTGAAAGGCAGCTGGGACTTGTGTGTGGGGCAGGAATAGCTGGATAACAAGCAGGGCAGTGGGGCCCGAGGACCGAGTTTGAGAACCACTGGCTTAAAGGTAGGAAAATTTACCCAGGAGATTAAGGCTCAGCTTGTGTGACGTCTTCCTGTCATCATCGAAACCTCCGATTAGATGCAGCTCCAACCTGGAGGGCAGAGAGTATGGGAACCAGGAGAGGACCCAGCGAAACTCAGCATTCCATGCAGAAGCTGGCTGACCTACCTGCCTCCGCTGGCTTTGCCGCTCAGTGTGGTGACAGCTTTGACAATGGAGGGAACTTCGGTCCAGGTGCTGGAACCATCACAATGAGCCAGGCAGGTGGCTCCACTTCCTTTGAAAGACCGCAGTGTCTGGAGCAGGCTCACAAATATGCTTCATATGTGGAATCACACACCTTAAGGGAGCCTTACCTGTGTGCCGTAGTACTACCAAGTGGCAGGTTGTTGCATCATCAGAGCCGAGCACAGTGACTGATTCTGGAAAAATGGTTTATATTTAATAAGATTTAAATGTGTGCTAGAAGCAGGGAAGGACTTTCTTGGCATAACACTTTGTTTCTGTAAAAAGTGTGACCAAATTAATTTTTTTCCTGTTAAGTGTTCAGCACTGTTTTTACATTAATGAGTTATATTCTTATATTGGCTACGTCCTCTGCTGCTGACATATCTGGCTGTCATATTCTTTACTTAAATTGTCTGAGGTTCCATGTGAAACTGAGACTGATCTTTATACACCGTGGCCATATGGATAATTAGTGAACAGTGTTGGCAGTCCCTAGTAAAAACCTGATCGTACAAACTGTTTCCATATATACCGGTATTGTGGAACTTACTATCAGCCGGGGTTGTAGCCGCAAACTCTCTCTGTTGCACATAGAGAAGGCGCTTTGTGTCGACATTTTCAAGTGCCTTAGCACGAAACGCTTTGGCATTCTCCTACGAGAAAACGAGTTCCTTACGTATTCAGAATATCAGTGACTCCAGTGAGCCTAAATAATTTGAAATGCAGATTACCCCGAAACCTACCTGGAAATGCGGATGTTTAGCAAATAAACCCGCCGTGGAACGTAATCGTTCAATTTTGTGATTTTGGACAAGAAGCGGCATTTCTATTTTCCACTATGTTCAAGTAAGAATTGAAAGCATACATGTGACAACATAAATGTAATATATTTACTGCGTCTAGCCCACTAATTCATTTCTTTAAGAGCATGAAGTCCATGTAACGAAACCCCGTGAATCCATGCCCGTACTTCCGTCAGAATATCACGTGTCAAGTGTTTTTCCATGACGTTCGACTTCCCGTTGAAAAAACCTATAAACAAACTACATATTCCAAAATGCATTGCACGACCTGTGTTTTTACTAGGATTGTTGTTGCTAGTTCTTTTATCGTTGTATTTCCAGGTTACTTGTTTATTCAAGTAAACATTACTTGAATTTATTTTAAATGATATATTGAATATTCACCTCATATTCATAAAACATATGATCTTGCTCAAGCGCAGAATATTTTATTTTAAGTTATTTATGACCACATGAGGGACGTAGATCTCATTTCATAATCTGTTTACCACCCGAGCAGAGAGCGGCGTAATATTAATATGGATAAACTATTCTATTCTAAATATTAGTATCAATTCTTATATGAGTATGCACGATTGTTCTCGTCAATGGTAGCAGAACGATTTGATTTGAACTCTCTGAATGTAAAACTTGAGTGCAATTTTAAAACTTTGATTCGTGTGAACTTAATATTATCAAAATTGCTTCCAATAACAAAATTCTTAATCTTAATATTAACCTTAACTCCAGAGCGAAGAGAGTTAAGTACTGTATCACTCTGATGAATGCTTTGATTAGATTTCAACCTTGGGGCACTGTCTGCTTCAGTTTTATTTCCATAGAGTAACCGCGATTTCAGTAATTTAGAATTCATAGTAAGCTGGTTATGAATTCTGGCTGCCAATCACACACTTTTGACATTGTCATTAAGGGCGTAGGAAATAGTTCGATATTTGGCGGTCACAGCTTAATAAGCTAATTTAAATGCATAGGTCTGTTTATTAAGGGGGGCGAATCGAGCCAAATTAAATATTCGTGAGTACAAGTCCTCCCGGTTCCTGCACCCCTGATCATCAATGAAATTATTGAAGACACATTAGTCATCTTGAAATTATGTGCATAAACATACGGAACATGAGCAATATGATTATAAAAATATGAAAAATAAGCAGTTTCTGTCATTTATAAAATCATTTTTGAAAAAAATAGGTTGTTGGCTAATTTACGGGATTATTTTGGTGCTGACTAACCATACACGAAGAACTTTTTTTTTCATATCCCAGTGAGCGTATTCCGGTGAAGTTGTTGGAAAATATGCAACAGCTTATATCATATCAGTTTATCAAGTATCCGTTAAGCAAGTTTTTATCACTTCCCATTTCTAATTATTTTATTCAACTTCATTGGGAGCATTCAGTACAATATAAGTAAACATAACACACTTCAAACAAAGGGGATATAGAGATGCACAAATGTCAAACCATCGGGACAAAAGAAAGATTAACAGAGAATCACATGTTATGTGGCACACTACGCATTTTACACTTTTGTTCTTCTACTGGGCATAGTGGTGCAGTGGTTAGCACTGTCGCCTCACACCTGTGAGACCCGGGTTCGAGTCATATGTGTGTGGAGTTTGATTGTTCGTCGCGGTACTCCGGTTTCCCCCCACAGTCCAAGGAAAAAAAACATGCTGAGGCTTTCTAAATTGCCCGTGTGAGTGTGCCCTGCGATGGGCTGCCCCCCCATCCTGGGTTGTTTCCTGCCTCGTGCCCATTGCTTCCGAGATAGGCTCCGGACCCCCCGCGACCCAGTAGCGGTTTGGAAGATCGATGGATGGATGTTCTTCTACTGTTCACTGTACTTTTTAAGTCCAACTTTTTTCAACCGGTGCAGCAGTTTCGCTTAAAATAACAGGAAACTAGTTTATCAACATTTATTTTAATATTTTCTCCGAAGCATCTTATACAGGCTACAATTTATCAACTACTTATATAGTATATTACTAAACGATATAAAAGCTAAACGCATTCTGCAACTGCTATCTTCTTAATTCAATGTTGCGTTGGCCTTGCATGGTTGATTCCCTTCGCACTTTTTCGTCGGGACTGTATGTAGTTTTATTTATTTTACTACCGATATAAGACATAATATTTTGAGAACAACACTACATTTCTTAGTATAGGCATTCTCAGTACAATAAGCATTAGAAACACCAATCGTCGGCTAAAGTAAAAAAGAAAAGTTTTTTCTTCTGTTTGCCATGTCTTCCGCGTTCGATACTTCAGCGATCATATAAAATAAACCACAATTCCCATAAACAAATCCTCCTCAAGGTCAGAGCTGATGCCTTTACTTGATGCATGGAAATGTAGTTTTAATGTATCGAACTCGCTTTGGAAATATCGACATAAAGACACCATATCCCAGAATGCAAGATACCGACGGTGTTGCCCCTGGTTAGGGAGAGTCGTCGGCACACACGAGGACTTGCTTTGAGTGCTGAGTCGCACTGCTCTCTTTTTGTAGTGTCGCCGTATTAAACCGGCTCAGTATTTCTTAGCGAAATAGTAAAGATTATCATACATGTAATAGGTCACTTTTAAGGCACGTTTTAGGAGAGTGGCTATCAAGCTAACTACGTCGTCGCCGCCACTTAGCCAGTTAGCCGTAGTAACAAGACCCGCGATGGACTCGAGAGACACTGCCCCTGATTCTTGGGAGCAGGAGGACGAAGTCGAGGCCCCGAGCGACACGCAGCTCCAGTCCGCCTTCACTGCCCTCAACGTGAACGCCAAGCCTTTCGTCCCCAACATCAATGCTCCCGAATTCGTCCCGGCCTTTTTCCAGAGAGGGCCTTCGGAAGACCCCGAGGCCGGCGGTAAGATGACAGCTGGTATCGGCGGTAAAAACGCGTTAGCATGTGCAGCTGGCTGTTTGGGAAAGCTAGCTGGCTAGCCACCTAGGCGCTGATCTGCGGACGGAGGCATATGGAAGCGCTTGCTGGCCGGGATTCCTCAGGTTAAATATAACCCGTGAATGTTGTCGTCACTTTCCACGGTGGCTCACTCGGGCCGCAGCTCTGTCCGTGGTGTAACGGTCTCCACAGCTAGCCGGGGTTAGGGTTAGCAGCCCGGGGAGGCAAGCTGTCCGTTAGCCAGAGCTCATTCTCCCAAAGAAACCACTGTGTAACGTAAGGTTGGTACGACCTTAAGTTTAAACCCAATTTACCCAAAACGATACTAGGTTTTAGTTAAACCTAGTTTAACTTAATGTTAAACGCCACTTTAAGACTGAACCCAGTTTACCTGAAGTCTAAATGGTATATTTAATTGAAACAAATCACTGTAATTCTAAGTACTACTGTAAGATTAAACCCATTTCACCCTAACCCAAGCGATACGTTTTGGTTAAACGTAGTTTATCCTCACGCTAAGCGGTACTATTAAGCCCAATTTGCACTAACCCTAAATGCTCCATTAAGTCTAAACCCAGTTCACCTCAAACCTAAGTGGTACGTTTTATTTATCTTAGAAAAACAGTAATCATTATTTTATTCTGTACTAGTTACTTGTCTTATGAGTGTGTTTTTACTGTAGTTTCTGTAAATCTGAATATTGGCAGATATACCTGTGTCTTGTTCAAGAACTCGGATAGGCTGTTTATGGAGGTGTTACAGTAGGGAATGTAAGGTGTGCCATCCTGCAGACTGAAGTACTGTAGAAAAGGTAGAAACTGTATTTTAAGAATGTGAAGAATCCCATGTAGCGTGATGTAAAGCAGTTTACACTTCCTTTTTATTAGGTGATGTTATTAATGTTGTAACCCACAAGGTATGTTCACTGTTTCTTTCTCCACAGGAAATGATACAGGAGCCACAATGGAACTTTCAGAAACACTTGGTGCGTATATGTATATGCATGTATATGTGGGATTTACTTTACAGTTTAGAATTTGTTACATATGTTGCTATTCTAATTTCTTATTAGTTCTTGTGACAACTATCTTCGTTGCATCTTTAATCTTCCTCTTTTCTGTTAACAATAAATTGTTATAAACTGATCAGCATATTTCTTTTTCCCTCCCCACTTTATATCAGTCTAACTCCTGGTGTAGTGAGAACTGAGCAGATGTGTGCTGAACTGGCAGCATTTATCTTTTGGTTAGACCCTGTAGAAAGCTGGAATGCAGTAAGATAAACACCAAGTCTACAAGTCTGTGTGGATAGAACTTCCACTGCATATGTTCCGAAGTAAGAAAAGCCATTAAACCCTAGATTCAAACAAAGCCTTTGAGATTGATGATGGTGGTAAATTTTTTACACATTGTTCCTGAAAAAAACCTCTTTGCCCCAGAAATACCCTGATTTATGACCCCAGTTTGAATTTGCCAAGCTTAATTTAACTTTAAAAGAGCTGTTTTTTTTTCTACATTTTTGCCAAGTTGTGGATTAATAATTGTAATTTCTAAACTGCATCTCGTGGTTCTTAGTAAAAGTTTGCAATGAGTTGCTGTTTGACAGTTAAGTTCTCTGCATCATACTTTTAATCAGCTGGTTTGTCCATTCTCATTGTCATTAACTGGACATGCTGTAGTTGGGGACGGAATGCGATGGAATGTTTAAAAGCCCCCCTTTGTATGTTTTGTGTGGTGATTTTCTTTAAAGTTATTTTAACTCTGTAAATCGAAATCTCTCTTGATACTTTAGCATTTGTGTTTGCTGTTGTTTACTGATGCTGTTTGTAAACGATAAATATTCAGCGAGAATAGTAGAGGCCTTTGTACATGGCCAGTGAACTGCTTAATTTATCTGACTAGGCAGTTAAAGCATTGCTTATATGCAAAGGATCACAGAAGAGGGACCACTGCAAAATGCAACACCTGATATACAGTTCTTATTTTTTGGGGGCTGCTGTTTGCCTCCATTGAGGTGATTATGTTTTGAAGTGTTCAGCTGTAAACCAGTGAAGACATACATGTTTAATCATTGTCAGCTTCCTGTAGACAGAATGAGTGCTGTGGCTTGAGAAACATTTGTTGCTAATGAATGTGTTCGGGCCATTTTCTGCCTGTGTTCATTCAGGCCACACATCTTCCTCTGTTAACATGCTCATGTGGTTTTCCTGTAGCACCGGTGGAGAACGGAGAGACAGAGATGAACACAGAGGAATCATGGGAACAGAAGGAGGAGCCTGGTGAGGCAGAGTGTCGAAGCGGCCCCTATGGGGACATGGGCTCTGTGGAAGACCCTCAGCAGGAGGAGATGATGGAAGAGGAGGAGGAGATGGTTGTGCCTAAAGTAGCTCCTGCTCTGCCAGACGCGCCTAAGAAAGAACACGTCAATGTGGTGTTCATCGGCCACGTGGGTGAGTGTGTGCTCTGAACGCTGACCGCGCTCTTGCTTCGTCGTGTGTTGATGCTTTAATCTTTAAAAGGAGGGTTCCCGTAAGATCTAAAGAACTTTTTATAGTGTCATCTTAGCTGGAAGGTACATGAAACGGCTCTGAACTGAAAAATGTTTGGATTGCTGATGCGTGAACGTCGGATATTTAGTTTTTTTCCATAGTCAAATAGTATATTGTCACGGCAGTTGGGGAAACTTACGGTATTTGGGGTTAAAAAATGCTACCGATTTTGCAAAATGTCTACATCTTCATTGCCTTTAGTAGTCTGTCAAGAACAGTGGTAATACCTTAACTAACATTAAGTAGACTTATGTGGGCTCTGTGCTAACAGAACCAGATTTATTTTATTTTCCCATGAAAGTTTTGTGAGTGTTACCATAGTTGCCAAAGTGACCATGTGGATATGTAATTCACTACTGCAGAAGTAGGTGGGGATCTTTCTAAGATTTGTGTGTTATTTTTTTTTAATTTCAGCACTCAGTAAAGGCACATCTCTCTAAGGGAACGTGACGGCTATGTTTTTAAGGTGGGGGGGTGGGTGTTAAGGTGATGCTGCTCAGTTCAGGAATCGGTTAATCTGTTCTCTGTATGGGGGATAATTATATGCTAGCAAATGTCACTAACACATTGTGATTTTGATGCTGGATGTCAACAGATTTGTTTCAGTCCTGCCATACTGGGTTCTCCAGTAACTGTTAGCAGACAGCATTGTAGCGAGGTAATCACACCCATACGGAGCACCTTGCTTGTGATATTGGTTAAATTGCATTTCCCTGGAGTATCTTTGTGTTGTTGCCTGGGCTTCATCCCCTTATTCAGTCTGTGCCTCCGTGCTGGAGCATCAGCTGACTGGCATAAAGGCGTCTGTCTGGCTGCCACGGTGGCGTCGCGGAGGCCCGGTGTTTGTTTGGTGCCACGGTTCATTCGGGACGACGGAGCTGCCGATTCCAGCCATGGGAGCGGGTTCCTCTGCCTGCGTTTTAATTTTTCGGCACTGTGGTTGATTGTCGCAAGTTTACCTGTGCGATTTTTAAGCCTTGTGAAAAAGTGCCCGCACGCTTGTGCTGTGCATCATGAGCGGGAGGTTGAAGTCAAACGGTGTAAGTTCTCAAACCGTTGGATGTTTTTAGTGCACAAGATGTTTGTTTTGGAATACCAACATCATCCATTCTCCCCTATATGGCCCAGTGGTGGTGTGTTGCATAGTTTTGGATTTTTGCTTGTCAGGTAACCCACAACAGAGTAGGCACTGCTGTCTTTTGATTGGTTATTTAAAACTGCTTTTCTAGTTTTCTTGGGATCATCATAATAAAAATTCAAATCTGATTGTCAGGCTAAGAAACTGTCATATTTGTCTATTTGGTATTTTTGCTAATACAAATCTAGCCAAATTTGTTGCGTGGTATACAGGAGGAAAAAGCCATGTATGCATTTATCAGGCATGACGGTTAGGATTGCCCGGATGTGGAGGGCAGACAAAAGCTCTGCCTGTTCTGACTGAATCTGCCCAGTTACCCGTCATTCGGCAAAGCCAGTATCTTCACGTCAGGTGTTGCCCTGCATTTTGGCTGCTGTGCATGTTGTTCTTCAGCTTGGGAACCTGCATTTCTGCCCAGTGGTTCACTGGTGCCGACGGACTTCATTCGGTTTTGCTTTTTCAATTGGTTTCCATGAAAGCATGGGGTCTCAGAAGGAGGCTTGGGGGATTCGGAGCCTGCGCGCCTCTACGTCTCCTTTCTGATTTACCGTACTGGTGACAGGCTTCAGCTGGGAGCTCTAAGGCATTCTTCAGTAACATTTTGGTTGCTCCTTTTGTTTTTCTCTATGTGCCAAACTTCAGTCCGTCAAACACCCTGCTTGTAGGCCATTTTCTTGAAAGGATGGATCCACGGTCGAGAGCTCCCATGGTCTCCATGAAGTGACCGGCCCTTTAGAGTATCTCACTTAGTGTGGTTTTGTTGTGTTGTTTTTGTATGGAGGGGAGGACTCGGTAGGGAATGTGGCCCTTTTCAGATTTTCTGGGTGGAGTGGAAGCTTCCAGGATCAGTGAATGCTGAATTGGTGTTTCGGAAAGGATGGAGGGAGTCCCCGTTTTGTGACCACCGATCTGATCCGGCAATCATGTCTGCTAAATGCATGCGTGGCGCTTTCCTCCCGTTTACCACACAAGACATTCAGCAGCACTTGTATTATTTGCAAAAGGTGTGACTCGACATGGATTATTGTCATGAATAGTTTCACCTTATGTCCTCCATGTACTGTTCCAGTTCTCCAAGAGCAGCAGGTGCACTTACCTTCAGCGGATGCAAAACTCTGGCCTGATGGCCTCATGAATTTGGTGCAGTCTGGCTGCATGCGATTTCAGGGGTTTTGGCATTTCTAAAACTGGGATCTGTGAAGTTTGCTGCAGCACACTGGCAAGGGAAGTACTGCTGGCCACATCCGCTTAGATTTTTCACTGCTTCTGTTTGGCTGTCCCACATCAGCGGTGAGAAACTGGGAGTTTCTGCAGTTGTGACTAAAATGCAGACAGTTAACAGCAATGGTTTTGCGCATTACATTTTCAGTCCTTTTGACATTCTTGATGATTAGGACAGCACTTCATTCCAACGCGTTGAAACTTCCTTTCAGTTCACTCGGTGGGTCTTTTTTTTCCTTTTTTATTTTGTTTGTAAAGCCATTCTTAAAATGCCTCAAAAATATTTCTTTAAAAGCGTCATCACTGTGTATGTTTTATGTATCCATATTATGAAAACAAAAGGATGTCATATCAGCACTTGTGTGTGTGGCTTTATAAATAAGATCTTTTTCCCCCTTTGTGGGTCTTTTTTTTAGTGTTTAACATAAAAACATGTGTCATGTTGTCATATGCAGTATGTTTAAAGCCACTTGACTGCACTTGAAATGTTTTTAAAGGTTTCAGTCAGTCTGGGTTTAAATAATGTCAATGAATTTACATACGAAGTCCCTAGTGTTTGCTTTTAATAGTAGTCCTTAAAAGGTGGATGGAAATGTTGCATGACAGCATTATGTGTGATGTCATCATGAAGCTTCCTGTTACATTGTGAGAATTATTTGTGAGGAATAGTTAACCTCCCAGTAATATGCAATGGCATCAGTGGTCTGTTTGGCCACACAGTCAGCTGATTTGTTCATGCTATCAAGTGTGTGTTTTCCTGTCAGCGCTCATATGTCGTTCTCATCTCTCCATTTATTCATATGCTTCAGATGCTGGGAAGTCCACTATTGGAGGACAGATCATGTAAGTAAAACACCTTTTTTGTCCATTGGTGTGAGGGTGACAGTTGTGGTCATAAGATTTTAATAATTAAGTTGACTAATGCTTCATATGTCTAGGCTGAGAAATTCAGTTTCTTTCATAGCTGCATTATGACTTGTGTCTGTCTGGGAGTAGCTTTGTCTCCCATGAAGAGCTTTGTGATGTGCTTGTCTGTCAGAGCCATATTCACCCTGGATCAGGCCTTTGTCATCACAGCAGATCTTGCTGTTGAGATCCTGTGTGAGCTCACTTCCTGCTATTTCAGTTAAATGTGGTGTGTGGAGTTGTTTTAAGAAACATCATCTATATGTATTTTGTTTTGATTTTCCTACAGTAAATTAGTGTGTCGCTACTCATCTGTAACAGGCCCTAATCTGTATTGTAATCAGCCTGAATAGACTGGCCCTGTTGTTCCTGCTTGTTGCAGGTATTTGACGGGAATGGTGGACAAACGGACCTTGGAGAAATATGAAAGGGAAGCAAAGGAGAAAAACAGAGAGACCTGGTGAGTGTGACTCCGCTGACCTTCTGTACGGTGCAGCAGGTCTGCAGGGCCTTGGATCGGGGCGATGCAGTTGATTGCGTCTTAACGTTCTAAACTGTGCACCCTAACAAACTGCCTGTGAGCCTCATGTCAGCCCCTGTTTGCTGAGTGACAGCATCTTTGTGTATTGTGGGCTTTGGGATGGATTCTGAGTCATGTTAATGACACCATGTTTAATCCAGGGGAGTATAGTATGATGCACATGATGTCAAATGAACTCCATAGTGCGATATTAATTGTGCTGTAATATGGGTTATTAACGTGGGACACTTTGTCCTCTGGTTTCCTTGACAGGTATCTTTCTTGGGCTCTAGACACTAACCAGGAAGAGAGGGACAAAGGGAAGACTGTGGAAGTTGGCCGTGCCTATTTTGAAACGGAAAAAAAGCACTTTACCATTCTGGATGCCCCAGGCCATAAAAGCTTTGTCCCAAACATGATTGGCGGGGCGTCGCAGGCTGATTTGGCGGTGCTGGTGAGCTTCCCAGCCAAGCATTCCTATTTACTGTTGTCTCTTACCTGAGTGTTCAGCTGATTTGTTTGTCCTTCAGGTTATTCATGTATGGGCAAAACATGGGCTTTCTCATCCTTTGGTTGCTTAACTCTATGGTTCACAGAGCAAAGAAAAATGTTTGTTAATGCAACAACTCATTTGTGTCAGTTGAAAACATTGCGTTCATCACTACACAGGAAGTGTGAAAGTGAGGACGTCTGTTGGCCTGTTCTGCTTATTGAAATATTTGCTTATAAAATTTGCCAGAGAATAAAAAGAATTACTGGGAGCTTATTGGAGACCCATAGGTGTGAAACGCTATCTTTCTGTCCATCTGAAGACATCTCCACAGCCTTTGTCATGTGCAGCCCTGTGTTCTTGATTGAGTACTACCTCATAAGTAGTCCTTGTAGGTGACCTTGGCTGTGTCTCTGAGTGTGACGTATGTGGATCATGTCCTCCTCTAGTCACTTCTGCTTTGCTAAGGAGACTGACTGCTGCTGTTTTCTCCATTTTTGGCAGGAGTTTAATGCTAGATCTATTCTCGCTGCTTTGTACTGGGCTCACATTGGCCCGTAAGCCTGGTCAGGGCAGCATGCCTGGTCAGGTTGTCCTGCATATCGTGTGGCTTCCTGTTCCAATGCCCTGCACCATATCGAGATTTGTGTAGACTGACTCATCACCGGGACTGTAAATATGTAGCTCTGATCTGCAGCGTGTCCTTCCATGGTTGCTTTAGCAAGTTGTTTCCGGCCACTTCCTTTGACATGTGAAGGTTGTCCCCTTGTACTCTTTCTGCTGAATGATTAACAGGCCAAAGCTGATTGGGTTTTGTCCCAGTACATATTTCTCTCGTTTCTGACTCAAGCAGTACTTGTGGCTGTTAGAACGTTTACAGCATCGCTCCTTTATTGCTGTCCCAGGGAGCAATACTTGATATTTCTGGCGTTTCTAACTTTCAGGTGATTTCTGCACGAAAAGGCGAGTTTGAAACTGGCTTTGAGAAAGGTGGACAGACGAGAGAGCACGCCATGTTGGCAAAAACAGCCGGGGTCAAACATTTGATAGTCCTCATCAACAAGATGGATGATCCCACGGTCAATTGGAGCCTGGATAGGTAAGAGGAAGGAAGTGACATTCCTGTTAAATCTGACGTATTGCTTTTGGCCTCCAGTATTTTTGCACTCGGCAAATGTAAAAATATAAGGCGCTTGTGGGCATTTTTGCATTTAAAATTATAGCTGCTGTGTTGCAGAACAACTGCTTTCTGATCGCATTGTAAACTTTTTCCTGTAGAAATGTAAAGGTGTCCAGAGGTAACATGAGTTGTTGGTGTTGTAGTCCAGCCATATAATTGACATTGATGGGACTGAGATTGTTTTCCTTAATCCACAGGTACGAGGAATGCAAGGAGAAACTAGTGCCATTTTTGAAGAAGGTCGGCTTTAACCCCAAAAAAGACATTCATTTCATGCCCTGTTCAGGACTAACGGGGGCTAATCTTAAAGAACCCACAGAGCTGTGCCCTTGGTATACGTAAGTACAGCGCTTTCTTCAAACAGGCTTCCAGCTTGGACAGTCAGGCATTGTTCACAGCTACGTAGATACCCTCCCCACTAGGATTGCTATTTTGGGTAACTGAAGATGGTTACACTTGCCTTTTAGCTGGGATGTCTATTCATGTCTTCATTAAGGTACAAAAACCCTTAACAGTAGAGATTCAGGTCCTGCTTGCTCTATTACTTAGATGTTTAGCTGTTTGGATACTGTGGACTAAACCCATCTGCCCTGTAGGGACAGTTGAGGTGACAGGAACATGTTCTCCTTCCTTTCTGCAGGGGTTTACCCTTCATTCCACACCTCGACAGTTTGCCAAATTTCAACAGATCGAGCGACGGACCTGTCCGGTTACCCATCGTCGACAAGTACAAGGTAGGCGGCCATCTTGAACCCGTGGCTGGCATGGCCTTCGATTTTCACAAGACCGACAGCAGGAGTGTTTATGTGCGACTTCAATCCTTGTGTGTTCACATGCACGATGCTCAGAGTACATATCGTTAATTTAAATATCGACTGAAATTTACATACCTTAATATAGCCTAATGAATGGAAATTCGCCGCTAATCGAGGGTGTCGGACTGTTTCGGACAGACGTGTTTTTAATGATAGAGCTGTTCTGAATGAATGCTGCCTCTGCTGTAAAGTACCGTCTATCTTTAAATAGTCATAATGGCAGTTCTTACCTAACTGACTCCTTTTTGAAGATTAATTTCCACTTGAAATCTGAAGGATTTTCTCAGCTGCACACAATACACATCTACCTTCTTGTGCAGGATATGGGCACTGTGATCCTGGGGAAGCTGGAATCAGGATCTATCAGCAAAGCACAGCAGCTTGTGATGATGCCAAACAGGGTAAGGGCTTTGATTGAGGGCCACACCTCTTGGAGATCTGTGAGGAGCAGCCTTTAGACGAGCTGCAGGTGGCCTTAGTGCCTGAAATGGTGACGTGTATCTCGCATGTCGTGAATGTCTGCACTGTGCCCCTCCAGCACATCGTTGAGGTCCTAAGTCTGCTCTCTGACGACGTGGAGACGGACGATGCCAGCCCCGGGGAGAACCTCAAGCTCCGGCTGAAGGGAATCGAGGAGGAGGAGATCCTGCCCGGCTTCATCCTCTGCAATGCCGAGAACCTCTGTCATACCGGGCGCACCTTTGACGCCCAGGTAGAGCTTCCATCAGGCCTCTGTGTACTTCCGCTGAAAGTCTTAAATGCAGCAGTGGCATCATATTTAATATCTAATTCCTGCCTCCCCTCCCCCCAGATTGTGATTATTGAACACAAATCGATCATCTGCCCCGGTTACAACGCGGTCTTACACATCCATACCTGTATTGAAGAAGTACAAATAACTGTAAGTACACACCAAGCACTGGGATTCTCTGTGGCACTGAAAGCGCTTTTAAACGTTACTTGAAGAGTTGATTTCACATCTGAGTAAGGCTGATGTTGATTCTAGTACACGCACGTGTCTATTCTTCCATGAGCTATTCTACTCTTTTACTTTGTATGACTGGTGTGTGACTGCTGGCTCCTTGTTACTTTTTTTTTTTACTGTACCATGTGTACCAAAACTGACGTAAAACAGGTAAATTAAATTGCTGTTCTTCTTAGGCCTTAATATGCCTGGTAGACAAGAAGACGGGCGAGAAGAGCAAGACACGGCCGCGGTTCGTCAAACAAGACCAAGTGTGCATTGCCCGCTTACGGACGGCTGGAACCATCTGCCTTGAGACCTTCAAAGACTTTCCCCAGATGGGAAGGTTTACTCTTCGAGATGAAGGTTGGGAAACGTGCTTTTGATGGGGTCTTAGTGCAGGCTGCACGACAGACATCAGTGGAGAACAGGTTCTATAAGAAAATGATTTTGGGTACTTCCTATAAAATCTGGCTCAGGGTTACTTGTCTTCTAGCAGCTGTTAGGTGAATGGGTTTGAGTTTTTCCCTATTTTTATATATTTTCCTTTTTCAGAGGCATAACAGATATGATCTTGGGGTTTCTTTAGATCCCTTCTGCCAGTTTGGATTATTTGAAGTAGTTTGTCTTCCTTCTGAATGACTTAGAATATTGATACTATGAGAACCTGTGATTTACTTCTATTTTCTTTGTTGCAGGCAAGACCATCGCTATTGGCAAAGTGTTAAAACTGGTGCCCGAAAAGGACTAAGGGGTGTGAGAACGCTGGCCCCAACAGCTCTGTTAAGGGTGGACACGCGCTGCTGTCCACTTCACCTTGTGCGAGCAGGAGATTAATCAGAAATCGACCTTAAAGAATCTCACAGCGAATGGAGAATTGGTTTTTAAGAAAAGCATTATCTAAGAAACAGTCCAGCGTGTGTCAGCTTTCTCATATTGAGAGCCAGCTATGCCCGTCGTTTATGACCCACACACTCACATTGATCTCTACTTTAGATGTCAGCCGACACCTTTGTCCGTAATCTCCTTCATTCATAAAGGAAGTTGCTGCAGTTACATTAAGTATACAGAGTTTGCTGGAAATGGAACTATAGTTTATAAAAAAATTTAAAAAAACAAACCGAAACGGATATGTCAAGAACCTGGTCTTACACGTGTCTTTCTGCAAATCTGGATTGGTTTCTCAAAACAATGTTCTTGCTGCAAGCGTGAGTGCACATTATTAAACCCTGTTAATGAAGTGTTCCATGTAAAGAGGATCCACAGAGTTGGTCATTGTAAAAGTTTTTCAGCGATTTTTGGTTCCTCCAGGCTGCAGCGGTTGTTTTCAAAGAGCTATTATGCAGTTATCACTGATTTAATAGGGTTACTCTGATACGACTGTTCAACAGACTAAACCATTTGTTTTTAACGTGTAAATGCTTTATCTTGGCCTTGTCTCAAAGCTAATTCATGCCCTTCCATGCAACCCTCGGGCTAGTCTCCCTCTGCCTTCTCGAGCCGCTTTTCAGCCTTTTGCTCCACAGGCGCCTAGACAACAGCAGGCCGTTACGTAGAGCCATGAGCTTCCGGAGAGCAGTGTGTCATCTGGGCTGCCATGCCACAGAGTTGCAATGCAGCCAGCCAAGATCCAACCTAGGTTTCTGCTGCTGGCCCTTCCATCTTTCCACCACTGGCCCACTCTTATTCGTGGGGAAAAACATATTTTTGTCAAGCAGATTGATCCACTTTATTTGGGCGTTACCCCCTTTTTTGGTTTTCAGTTGTAATTGGATTAATTCAGAATGTGAATAACTCGACTTACGACTCACACCATCTTCATTTGAGGCAAATTTGGGACGGTTAATGCTCCGCTGAGATAGAAGTGCCAACCTTTTTATGGGGCTATTCTGATTTCAGTCTATGTAGACTTTTTACTTTTAAATATTCTGAAATTAAACAATCCAAAAGAAAATGTTGCTCTCAGTTATTAAAATATTGCGTTGCCGTTCTGTCTTAAACCTTTTCAAAGTAATTTGTGAAATTAGTCTGTCTGCACCCTGTGTAGAGTAATGACACCGATGGTGGCTTACATTAAGTTGTCAGCTTATCACATGACTAAACATCAGATAAGCACACAAAACATTTTGAGACCTGACCTGAATACAGTTAAAACGGCAGGCCGAAACACATGCCTATAGTCTACCATTAAAGTGAAGTTTTAATTTGACAGGTTTGAGTCAAGTTTCACTAAAAAAATTCCCAGAAGGAATCTGAAGGGCAAACAAAAAAAAGTTCAAGGTCAATTCAGTCGTGTTTAACAGCACAGAAAGGGAAACTAGCTTTGCAGGCAGGTGAAACAGGCCTAGTATGTAAAACATGAGATAACCCTTCACAGAATAGGAATGAATGGGAATATGCACCTGTCAGATATATGAATAGGTATATGCACCTGTCAGATATATGAATAGGTATATGCACCTGTCAGATATATTGTGTAACCCGAAGATGCTGTAAAGAAAGGTGCTCTGATTAACTGTACAGGTATCAATCAATCGATCACTTTTATTGTCATCACATTCCTGGTACACTGGTACGGTACATGTGAGTGAAATTCTTGTGCGTGAGCTTCACAAGCACTAGTGGTTTACAAAATACAAGAATAAATATGCACATGAATAGGTAATGGTCATGGTTAATGAGTTAAATTGATTTTTCTTTTCCTCTGCATACAGCTTGTTTACTGAAGTTGTAAGCTGTAGCTGTCATGCCTCAGTCACCTAGCTGGCTGCCTTCACTACCCTGTGAAGTGTCCTTGCTGCATGTATTCAGGTTACCAAATGAGTAAGTTCAAACTGATTCTATAAATAAAGACATTATCCAAGGACATAAGCTACTGTCTCCATCCGAATGGGATCGATATTTTTTTCCTTAAAATTTTGTATGCAGAGAGCGCTACGGTACTTGTATTTGACGAATTATAGTCTGTTACTCCTTATGATGATAATGACATGCACATGAAGTCACAGGAAGGGCCATCTCAGAGTTTGAAGTAAAGCCAGTTATTGCAGTTTTATATATTGCAGTTTTGTGAATAGTTTCTGCTGAATTTTTTAAATTAAATCTCATAACTGCATAGTCAAAGAGGTGAAAACCACGTGGAATGTAGTTTAGCATCTTTGGGGAGGAAAACCTGATTAAAAATAGGATTAAACTTTAGATTCATTTTGGGTTTTGCCTTCAGCATTCATTTTGTAAAACATAAGTTTTGGATTACAAAAAACAGACCTCTTAGGATTTCCTCAGTTATCCAGTTTCGTCATGCAGACCAAAGGCCAGTGGTGACTTATTGGTTAGGAAGCGCACTTATAACTGAAAGATTATAAGTACGTCTAAGACTGGTTTAAATGCAGAGAACATATTTCGTTGTGTGCTGTGGTGTGTCAACAATGCCAATTAATCTCTCAATTCGAAGATATGCTGTTTACGTTAACGCCATTAACGTTCCCGTATGTGTAAAACGGTACTCCTGATAGAGCCTTCATGATACCCATAACACTGACTAGGATAAAGCATTGGAAGATCGTTGGATTTAATCTGAAAATTCGTTTAGCGCAACTTAATTATATTAGACATTAATAATAATAGGTGGATCATAGTATTTGTAAACATTACGCGTTGTGCACATTGTGCAGGATCATACAACTAGTAAATGCAAATTGTAATTTAATCGGACTATCATATATACTGTAAATTGCAAACACTATAATGTTACTTTGATGGAATAGTTGCCGACACTAGCTGAACATGTAACAAAACTTGACACGAAGCGATACCGTTGCAGGGGAATGTTACAAATAAAGTTCAAGAATTCAAAATTTGCTTGGCCGTACTGCGCATGTTCGTACTGAAGGGGTACACGTGTAGAGAGCATGGCGGAGGAAGCGGGAGTTGTGGAGTTGAACCAAACTCAGGTATGAAGAATCTTATAAATTTGACTGGCGTAAGTGAATGTTTATTGTAAAAGTACTAAAGACGTCAAAATGTATCTGTTACTAAATATACTGTTTCATCGGGACCCGTATTGTTTTGTTGGATGTTTCAGATACTTAGTCCTACTCCGCAATCTTAGACAAATTCATACTGAATGAGCAAATTGTCAGTGAAAGTCGTTGTTTTTTTTTACTGGTTCTGACGCTTTCTTAAATTGTTAAAAAAATTTAGTAGCTGAAACGTTAGCCTCAAAATTGAAATGAATTTAGATGTACTACGAATACACTGGTACGTTCATACAGCCATTTGAATAATTCACCATGTTTTACTTGAAAGTCATATTAAATTATTTTGCTCAAAGACATTACATTTTAGTTTCGCTTGTATTTGCTAGCTAGGGTTCATTTACATCGCTAAAGCGAGTTTAAAATATGCATGAGAGACATTTTCCCCCAACCCATATAACACAGGTGAAGAAAGCAGTGCAGTGCCTGCTGGCATACCTAAAGACCACGTCCCCAAATGAGGGAACACTTCTAAATGAAGGCCAGCAGATCAGCCTACTGTTAACCTTCTGGAAAATACCCAAACGGGAGCAGACAATCCGCATGTGAGTTTGCTCCTTCCACCTATCACTATTTCGTTACTTCCAGGCACTCCAGCAAACCCTGCCTCTCTGCCTTCGTGCTGAGCCAGGGTAATAACTGTGCTACAGTGACTCAAAGTGTATCCAGATGAGCCTTCAGAATCATTGGGGCTTGTCTCTACAACTTTGACACATTGAATTCATTCCAAGTAACTCCAGTGTCTCACTTCTATAAGAACTGTTCCTTCTGTAACACTTCTGTATTGTCCATGTGTAAATATAGATATCTTTATTAATGCTGATGCTGTTATTGTTAAATATATGTAGCTTAGAGATTTGTAGTAATGTTGTTCAGCTGAACATTGTTAAAGACCAGGCTTAGACGTACAAAACGGGACCCGCAGCTATGAATTCAGGTCACGTGACTGTTTCTAACTAAAGTGTGGTGTGTCTTTGCAGCCCACTGCCTCATAGCATCCGTACAGACTGGGGTGAAGTTTGCCTCTTCACCAGAAACGAGCCCAACATGACCAGCGACCAGAACGTGAGGTTCTACAAGACGCTGCTGAAGGAGAAGGGGATCAGGGGGGTCAGTGAGGTAAGGCCGTGAGTAGGAAATGGGGATCAGGGGGGTCAGTGAGGTACGACCCTGAGTAGGAAATGGGGATCAGGGGGGTCAGTGAGG
>JAODJX010000097.1:29444859-29460933 GCA_026776945.1 Isichthys henryi | reverse complement strand
TGTGGGGGGAAACCAGAGTACCCGGAGGAAACCCCACGACGACATGGGGAGAACATGCAAACTCCGCACACATGTGAACCAGGCGGAGATTCGAACCCAGCTCCCAGAAGTGTGAGGCAACAGTGCTAACCACTGCACCACCATGCCACCCCTAAGATTTTAACAACTCTGAGCTATTAGTTAAGTTCTCCTGAAACAAGCTGATGGGCCGAATGGCCTCCTCTCGTTTGTTAATTTCTTACGTTTTTATGACAATTGTTATATTTTTCTTGTATATATGTATAATGTATATATAATTACTATTGTGTATATATAACTATTACAAATGGTACTAATGAAATATTAATCTGAAGTGGTTGCAAAGAAAAGGCTAAAGTCTTTATAACCAGACTTATATGGGAGAAATTTGGTGATTATTGGTGGCTGTTTTGGTACATTAAGTTACATTAAGCCTTTTCTTTATAAAGGGCGTCAATGGAGGGGAAACCGCTTAACACAAGATAAAGTCCATATTCCTAGCATTTCGGTTTAGATTTTTTGTCAGGTGTAAGTCTTTATAACCAGATAGGTGTGTGAGAAATTTGGTGATTTTTTGGTCGCTATTTTGGTACATTAAACCACATTAAGCTTTTTCACATTAAGCGTTTTAGAATGTCGGCCACCCTGAAATAACAAACACGACATTTACTTGAGGGGGAAAACAATCGATCATTGTTACCGCCCATTTCCATCCGAACAAGTGAGAGGGTTGTGTGTAATTTGCATACGTTTTCAATATTTAGTCTACATTAACTTTTAGATTTTTTTTTTACATTTAACATTTAGATTTCTATTTACATTTAACATTTATATTTAACATATTTACTTTTATCATTTACATTTAAATTTAACATATTTAAAATTTTAGATCTATATATATATATATATATATATATATATATATATATATATATTCTTTTTATTTACCCTTTATTTTACCAGGAAGGTTCCACTGAGATACAATATCCCTTCTTCCAGGACGAAGGTGGCAACAAATAAGAAAAATAAGACAAACGTTTCGTATAGAATAAAAGTAATTTATACGAAACAATGACACTGTTCTTTAAGCTCAGAGTTTAAGAGGTTTTTAAAGACGTTCAGAGAAAGCAAGGAGACTAAATTCAATATATTTTGTGATATATTCCACTCATGTGGTGCATAAGAACAGAAGGCGGATTTCCTCAGTTCTGTGCGTGTGGTGGGAGGCTGAAGGAGAAGTTAAACTGATGAGCGGGTTCTGTATGTATTAGTGCGGAATGTCAGCGAACTACATGTGTACTGAGGTAATTTGCCCATTAAAGACTGCAATAAAACGGCAATGCATTTTACTTCTAAGATGTAATGACGTCCACTCCACCATCTCCTATAGCTTACAGTGACGTGTTCTTGCTCTTGCAACAGATATAAACCTCAATGATGCATGATATATAACATCGAGTTTTTTCAAATAAGATGAAGGTGCATACATGTATATTACATCACCATAATGTAATACCGATAGGAAGGTGCTCTGTACTTGTCTTTTTCTAGCAATGAAGGGAAAACATTTCTTTAAATGGAAATAGAAGCCTAGTTTTGGGCGAAGTTTGTTTTTGTTTATTTATTTTTTTTAAACAAACTGTTTATATGGACTACAAAAGATAACTTATTGTCAAGCCAGATACCGAGATAATTGTAAGAAGACACCCTCTCTAGATGAGTGCCATCTAGTGTTAAAACAGAATAATCAAGGAGAGAACATGAACGTGTAAATACCATCAATTTAGTTTTCTTGCCATTTAACGCCAGTTTTAACTTGACAAAAGACATCTGTAATAATTTAAACGCAGACTGTAAGGAATCTATTGTCTCTCGCAGTGACAAAGCAGTGGTGTGAAGAATTGTATCATCAGCATATAAGTGTATTTTTGCTGGTTCTAACCATAAATTAATGTTTATATAAATAGAGAATAAAACGGGTCCTAAAATAGAACCTTTTACTTAACTTAAGCATTAAAACTGAGTACTCTTTCCACTACTGCTATCTAGTTTACAGTAGTCCAATTTAATCATTTAAAGCCGGAGTTGACTTTTGTCACTTAATTTTTCATTGGAACAAATGTTCCATCTAGTGGTCATTTTACGTAAAGGATTTATTGAGCGGTTATTTCACCATGAACTACGCATTACTTCCTCTATTAAGATTTAAATTGTCAATCTTTTGAATAACTGTATTTCCTGTCCTTCGGGGAATACTTTCACCGATCCACCATAACATCAAAACACCTGCCTAATATTTCTAAAGCGAGAGAAAAAGTAACATTTCAAAAACTGACACAGTTTACGAATATCCATCTTACCATTAATATATCTGTTACATTTTTTTACTTTTAGTAGAATGTACAATAAAGGGTCGATCCCCCCATGCATTAAGCCAGGGGTGGGCAATCTTATCGGCAAAGGGACAGTGTGTATGCAGGTTTTTGGGATAACCTTTAGGTCAGCTGTCCAAACTCAGATGCGAGGATGCTTCAGCCAATCAGTACTCTAATTATTAATCTAATTAGGGAATTGCCATGAAATCCCATACACAGTGAATAATTCTGTATTTAGAATTACTTTAGAAGAAGGCTTGTTGGGCATATGTTGAAATTGTCCACTAACTCAGCCCAGTCTCCTCCATTCTCTGGAGCTCTCCATTTGGCTTATGTTCATCAGAACTTGGGGACAGTGAGAATTTCTTTGTCAAGACCTATTGGCCACTGGTAATGTAACTGCCTCCATGTAAATAATGATTTGTAAATGTAGTACTAAAATTGCATGAACTGTGATTCACAATCAAAACCAGAACATTGCAACTCATAAACTAGGATTTGTAATTGTAAAATGAGGATTTTTTTCAAAATGAAAGGGTTTCTGTGGATTTCGGTTAGCTATATATGAAATAGCCCACATTCTACGTTTTGCTTGTTGTCAAAATCATGCAGGGAGTAATCTTATTTTCTTGCTTGATGAACTAATTATAATTCTTGCACTTTTCGAGTGAAGTGCTGTGAGTATGTCAGTGCATAACTTTTAAGGACCTTAAGGGCTTGATGGGAGAACTGACCCCTATATGAATAAGTTTCACACCTACATATCATGACAGGGACTCACAGAATTCAGGTAAAACAAATTAACTTTTATATTTCCAGATGATCCATCCATTCATTGTACAAATTGTACTTCACATTCACAATTACAGGTGATCCATCCAGTACTCCTAGAAATTGTACAAGTTGGTGAGTGTGGGACGAGTACGACTATTGATAGCCGGACCGAATAACAGGGCTGTCCGGCATATACAGTGTGTCATTACCAACAACACCAAATCTAGTTTTATTTTACTTTTATTTAAATATTTAGGGTTGTTAGAAAAAAAAAACTTATCACTGAAATTTACATTCGTTTTCAAAGTTCATAAAGCATTGCTTTCCTTACCAACATTTAAAAAGTCTGTCTTATGAATAATTTTTATTTCACTTTACTGCAACTTTTACTAAAACATTTGAAATGGACTTAGTTTAGGGTTGTTAGAAAAAGAAACTGAAATTTGTATTAATTTCAAAGTCCATGAAGCATTTCAAGCATTTGAACAATATACTTTTGTTGTCGCTTTTTCAGGTCTTTTCTGCAAATATGAAGTTCTTTCCCCTGAAAAGGGAATTCCCCTGCAGGGGACATCATTTACATCTTCTGGTTTTTTATTTCAGGGCCTGTGACTCTGGCAGATTCTCCACATGTAGAGAATGCAGCTTCCTTTACGGATTCTCTGTTAACTTGCTGGCTTCCTGCTGCGATGGCAAAGAGCAAATGTGCCAAGAGCAGTTATTATGACGGCCTGCTGGAAAAGTGTAAACCCTGCTATCTGCGCTGCTCTAGCTCACCTCCTATCAGCTGCACAGAATACTGTACCAAACGTAAGTCTGTCTCAAATTATGTTCTGTGGATGGTAGGTCACTGTAATTCTTTGCTTTCTAATTCGGGGACTCGTTCATAAAATCTCAATGCAAAGAAATAAGATCCAAAATTGGCATTAATGTAAAATTCACATATGCTTAATTTGTACATGTAATATTTAATCGCGTAGGAAAAATGTATGAGAAGCTGGCAGCAAGCACAGTGATGCATTGTAATTTCTTTCATGATAAAAACTGCAGGAAAATGACAGGCTGGCAATTATAAATTATCCTTAAACGTTATTATTGTCAATTGCTCTTATTTTACAGTTTGAAGACATTCATGTGTTCATTTTCTTTAATATTCTTTACAGCGTCAGACAGCCCTGTGTCTGAAAACAACAATGTATGGGTCATCGTGGTGGTCTTTTTGTTGCTGAATGCTTTTACAACAATGATACTTATTGTTCAGGTTCTGCGTAAAAAGAAATGCAGACAAGTCTCTCTGAAAACAGGTAGGTAGGAAAGTCATGCTAGCATTGTAGGTATGAAAAAAATGTAAATGAAAAAGCAACTGTAAGTTTTTTTTTTTTTAATAATAATGCTATGTCCTACCTTTACTTGAAGCAATGAAACTTGGTAGCACAAAGCAACAGGCTAATGTCCCTGCAAATGCACAATTCAGGTGTCTTTAAAGTCAAGATCTCTAAACAAGTAAATAAACAGATGAAAAATTATTATAAGTACGTTTGGTTTATCTTCTAGGCCAACATGATAATGCTGTTTTATTGTATGTCAGGTTTTAATCAAGATCAAGTGGAAGATTTCAGTGGGAAAGTTTCTGATGCTGAGAAGCAGATTGAAATAATAAATAATGGGTGTGTGACCACTGGAAATTTGGTGCTGAAGGAAAAGAAGAATGACTCTCACTACAACTCAAGTCTTCCTCTTCCGTCAACCGAAGAGGGTACTACCATACTGGTGACCACAAAAACGACACAGGCTTACAGCATAGAGGAGAAGGCTGTAGGTTTGTGGGGGCCGATCTGCAGTTAGTGCCATCTGCCTGGAAACTGGACAACCATTTCAAAAGGGACGTGGATTGCAAATGATGGGCACCGAAAGGCTGATAAGCAGCTTGATCAGTATTTACAGTTTTTATCCATTTATTTCTTAGGGCAAACTGATACGTCCAGTGGAAATGGATCATGGAGGAGATGCATTTTGAGATGCATTTATGCTGATTTGCCTGTTATTCATTTTCTTTATCACATAAGAATTACAAGCAAAATTTAATCAAATCATGCAAAGAACAGCTGTGCTGACAACAGAACAATAATTCACATTTTAAAAAGACTGACTAGAAGAATGTTGTATATAATATATTTCTTTATTATATGTATCTTGGAACTAGCAATAATATGAATGTTAGCAAAGTTTTTATTTTAATTTCTTATGCCATATAGTACTCCGTAAAATTTTTAGATTAACACAAACAATATGAATTATGAATTTAAGAAAACATATTTTAATGACATAATATTGTTAGTACATTTGCTTGTTGCATATAGACTTCCTTAGATTCAGGCATATTGCAAGTGAGACTGTAAACAATCAAAGTAATGCTTTATTAATAAGTAGCGTGAATGAGTCCTTGACCAGTGCGCACGAAGGAATGCTCAACGTGGCCATCACGTGCCGGGACTGTGTGCAGCGCTCTAGGCACGGCCCCCGGCCCTCACGTGATCGATCCCGCGCGTCACGTGGCGTACGACTTGTCATATGACTTCCCTAGCATAGAAGCTGCTATGTTTTGTTGAGCTTCAGCCAATGGCCAAATGTCTTTTACCCTTTAACTTTTGTCTTTCCCATTTATCCCGATCGCCTGATGCTCCGAAGCACCAGTCCTTCGTGTTGACGTGTGTGTGTGTGTTGGCTTCACGATTTTATCCCGTCTAATCTGAAACAGATGCTTTCTATTGCCAGTAAAGGCCGTAACTAACTGTCAGTAGATGTAACTTTGTGATGTTCTGCTCTGCTCAGGGAAGAATAAACGTGGCATTTCCTTTTAATCCGATTGTAACCTTTAAACCGGAAAATGGATTGCAATAAATGAAATCCATAACGGCATTGTTTGATTTAAATGAGTTACATTATTAGCTAGCTAACTAGTCACGAATTAAACAGTTCCTATTGCACAACGTTGTTAAGCTACATGTTGGGTAGTAAATAATTTATCTGAAGCTGGACGAACAGGATGAACGGTGAGTAGATATCCGTGTGTGTGTGTGTGTGTTAAAGGAACGTAATTCCGAGAAATGCAGATCCGTATGTGGAGTTTTAATAAAGCTGACCACGACCAATTCTCTCCATAGCCATGTTTTTCCGGCGGTATGATACTTTGATTCAAAATCGAAAGCTTCCCCTACAGCTAGGACATACTTTTCTTTTCAATGTCGCGTGTAATAACCTGTACTTTTGCTATATTAGAATGAAATGCTGCAGCTTAAATGTTGTTGTGACTACGTGGTAAGGTGCTCTACTCGGAAGAATTGATGCTACAGCAAAATAAGTATAGTATATTCATGTAAAAAAAACAGTGCTGGATGATGAAATAGCCTTCTGTTTAGTTTTTGTGATGAACTTGAAGTTAACCGTATGTTTTATACTGCTATTTAGTGAATATTGAGATACTTATCGATACTTCGTGTTAGCTTAATTTAGATGTAAAGAGTGTTGCATTTAAGGGTTTTGGTGAATTCAGTTTCCGTGTTTTGGAGTTGACAAATCACCCTGATGTTTTTTAAGTTCATACATATCATTTTATTCATAAAAACGCACTTTCCATGCATTGGTAGTATTCACTTATAGTGGTCCTTAGGCTACAAAATCTTAATTAGCATATTCTCTTGACTGCATGCAGCCATTCCATACACTTATTTAACTCCCAGCACACCTCTATCTGCATTCTTTGGATGAAAGAGCTTTAATCAGATTGACTGCTGGTGGAAAATAGCACACTTATGGACTGACTGGCTGTACAGGATTAGGGGTCTTAGGGCAACTGATCTAAGAAATGCACAAATATATTTTTTTCTTACATTTTTCTCTGTTGTGAGGCGTCTCTTCCTCTTTGTACAGTTGTGCCCTGAATTCCAACTTTTTCAGCATCATGTGAATCTTTATAGTTGGACTGTGCTGTCAGTTTGCTAAACCCACCCTGAACACTGCGGAGAGATAATTTCAGCCTAGTAGTATACACCATCATAAGCTACCTTTCTGAGTAGCACAATCCTTCAAAAGTCTGCAGTGCTCACTTTCACTAGCCCCAGGCAGGACACTGCATGTGTCAGCCATTTGTATTGTGGCACCAGTGAAAGATGCTATGGAAGGGGGCTACTAGGCATATTAATGGTGGGCACTAAGTGTAGAGAGGCTCTGCCTCTCATTTGATTGGACATTACGTGTATAAAGTGTATGTCTGCCTGATGACCCTGTCCAGGACTGGGGCTGCAAGATGGAAGAATACAGTGCTCACAGAAAGTCTGTGTTCTAACAAAAATTATTACTTTTATTTATCTTTTTAACAAAAATATATATCACTTTAGAATCAACTAGTCGTTTGAAGTGTAACATGCATTTCAAGTAGTAATAAATTGAAACCCAAATTCTAGTTCTAAAAGAGCTGTTCTGAGTTAAAATGTTTATTGACAACAGTCCTATTGGTTGCTTTTTAATTGGTCACACCATTGCAATAACATAAAACACCAAACATTTGTGTTTAGTATTCTTTTCGGGGCCAATAGCTACAATTGCAATTAATGGCAAAATGACTAGAAGAGAACTGAATGAGTCAGTCAAAACAATTATGACACTTAACTAAATGGAGTTTTGTTATGAAATCAATAAATTTGCTATATTTTTACAGAATTAACCAAGCATCCCAAGACTATGAGCCGTGCATGTGTGTATGTCATTGTTTTAAGTGGGTTGCCATTACCACAGTAGTGAAACTTAATTTAGACGCCGGTCCTGCTAACTCTTCCTGATGTGAACATGCACATAGGCTGGAGTCAGGCGACTGTATTAATTAACCTTGAAGGTACACTGACTGCTGAACTACAGGGGCTTTTGTCTTCTGTACAATTCCTGTTTCTCGCAATTTATTTTTGGATCAATTCACTTCCCTATTTCAACTTCCCACAAAGGCAAACAGACAGACAGACCTATGGCTTTTCATTGTTTTAAATGGTTCTTTGCATTGTCTCTTCTGAACAAAAGTGTGCTTGTTGCTCCAGATAATGAATGTAAAATGTTGTTACCTGCAGTCTTGGTAAACGCAAGGGGAAATTCTGGTAGATTTCCAAAGAAACTCAGTTTTGGCCTGCAGGACATATTAAATTTGTTAGCGATTCTTTTTTTTATGTATATCCTGATTTTTATTAAAAAGACTCCAGTTACTGCATTAAATGCCTTTATAGCAGACGGGTCATCTAAGACTCAATGCCATACTTCTTGTTTCTGCCATAATTTGCATCAGACTGTATGGTTGCATCAAACTGTAGAGTTAGCCTGCCTAATGTTTCATATAATTTTAAAGGAAGCCATTTTGTTTTTAAGTGTAGATGTTTTGAGCCAGTTTCCATTCCGTTGGTATTAAGGATAATTTTTATGGAGTAAAGCGCATTCCATTTTAATTAAATAAATGGCCTTTGCATCACACCTTATGATTTTGATTTACACGTACTTTTCAGAAGGGTTATATATATTTACCTTTGTGATTGTATTCCTTTTCTACACCATGGGTACTATTACAGCTACGTTGTTCAACTATGCCTCATTGAAAACCACAAAAAGTACTTTTTGCATAAGTCTGTTTTTTCAAGTTCAAAGGTCATCACTTCTCCAGCTGCATTATTTATTTATTTTTTGCAACTTCTTGTTATTAAAAACCCAGTGAAATGGCTTGGAGTAAGATGTCTTTTTATAATGAAATACATACACTATATTTCCAAAAGTATTGGGACACCTTCCTTTACACACACATGAACTTTAATCACATCCCATTCTTAATACTTAATAGGCTTTAATATGGAGTTGGCCCACCCTTTGCAGCTATAACTCTTCTGGGAAGGCTGTCCACAAGGTTTAGGAGTGTGTTTATGGGAATTGTTGACCATTCTTCCAGGAGAGCATTTCTGAGGTCAGGCACTGATGTTGGATGTGAAGGCCTGGCTCACAGTCTCCACCCTAATTCATCCAAAAGGTGTTCTGTCGGGTTCAGGTCAGGGCTCTGTGCAGGCCAGTCAAGTTCCTCCACACCAGACTCGCTCATCCATGTCCTTATGGACCTTGCTTTGTGCACTGGTGTGCAGTCTTGTTGGAACAGGAAGGGACCATCCCCAAAGTGTTCCCACAAAGTTGGGAGCATGGAATTGTCCAAAATGGCTTTGAATACTGCAGGATTAAGAGTTCCTTTCACTGGAACAAAGGGGCCAAGCCCAACTCCCGAAAAACAACCCCACCCCATAATCCCCCCCCCCCCAAACTTTACACTTGGTACAATGCAGTCAGTCTGGTGACCACCAAACCCAGACTTATCCATTGGATTGCCAGACAGAGAAGCGTGATTCGTCACTGCAGAAAATACGTCTCAATTGCTCTAGAGTCATTAGAGTCCTTTACACCACTGCATCTGACACTTCGCATTGCACTTGGTGATATAAGACTTGGATGCAGCTGCTCAGCCATGGAAACCCATTCCATGAAGTTCTCTATGCACTGTTCTTGAACTAATCTGAAGGCCACATGAAGTCTGGAGGTCTGTAGCTATTGATTCTGCAACAGGTTGCTTCCAGGTTCAAAATTTCTAAGACAGCAGGACACAAGAACAAGGTGAAGTAGGAGACACTGGAACCTACCAGAAACCAGCCAGGTAAAGGGTGGAAGTGACCTTCTAATGTCAACAGTTGAATGTGGAATATTTAGTAGCAAGGAAATTTCACAAATGGACAAGTGGCATCCTATCATAGTGTCACGTTTGAATTCACTGAGCTCCTGAGAATGACCCATTCTCTGATAAATGTTTGTAGAAGCAGTCTGCATGCCTAGGTGCTTCATTTTATACACCTGTGGCTAAGGGAGTGATTGGAACACCTGAATTCAATGATTTGGAGGGGTGTCTCAATAATTCTGGCAATATAGTGTACATGCGTGACGGCTGCCACTATCATACTGCGGCCAGATCAGTATTTTATGCCAATAAGACAAAGAACGAGAGAAATGTAATTTTGTATTTTTTTCTTTTCCCACTGATTTGGAGTGATATACAAATGGCTGAAACAAACACATAATACGCCAAACTTCATATTTCAGTTTAGAGTGAACCAAAGCTATATGTAACCAAAATACCATGTCGCTGGATAGCAGCAATCACAACTGATGGAAATATAAAGTAACATTTCAGATCTGGGATATTTAGGTAATAGTGGTGATCCAAAAACTGGAAATAGACAACTGGAGCGAACACTTAAGATGTCAAGTTAAGAAAAAGGATTATTTTTAAATAAATGGAATTAACACCACCAAAGGTCTCTATCATGATTCACAAAGCTCAGATTTCTTGCTTAGCTAGATAAATTAACAGAATTAAGGTGCCCGTTTAAATAGATTTTATCTTCATTTACTTATATTTTCCTCAGACTACCTTAATTCCAATAAGTTATCCATCTTAGTTTGCTGTAAATGGAAACAATATGGTTTGCCATAAAACGGCAGGATGAATGGATGAAGCGGAGCTGATGTGCGAGTTAAAATCGGGTATGTAATACGGGTCGGGTATGTAACACGGGTCGGGGATCGGGTATGTATTACGGGTCGGGTATGTAATACGGGTCGGGTATGTAATACGGGTCGGGTATGTAATACGGGTCGGTTCATCTCAAGGCATTTAACTTCCTATTTGCTATTTATGTCACCTGCCCAGTTCAATTTTTGTTTACAAAGCTTAAAAGGCAAATTAAATTTTTATTTATATGTTCCAATGTTCAATATTCAATTTTTTATAAAGTGCATATGTGGTATTACATTATAATTAGGGCAACTCCAGGCTGATGGTGTTAAAAATGAACAGAAAAAGACAATTAAATCGTTAATCTCAATTATTTGTATGACGATTAATGATCAAGTAAAATTTCATGTTCAGCTATTACTAATGGGTAATCAGGATATTTTGGTGGGGGGGGGTTAGAAGGGATTTCTTCATATTCTGACTACACAGTTAACTCTGATTACAGAAGAAGCTGGATGTTATGGGGGGTTAGCATGGGAGAGCTGGCATGGAAGAGAAGGGGAAACTCACTGATGCTGCCTGACAGAGATCCTGCGAAAGCTGCTCTAGACTCAGCCGGGGATTCCTCCCGTCCTGCTTCTTCTTCGGTATGTACTTGAACTCCTTCCTCTCCCTGGGCTTCACACGCAGCTTCTGGCCATTCAGGGTGTGCTGTGTGTGAGACAGCACTGCTGACAGACTGTCCACCTCAACGAACTCCACGATAGCATACACTCCCTGTGAAAAGGGGATACAGATCACAGCTACTCAGTACACCAGCATGAATAATCTCTGACACTCACTGGCCAGTATAACAATTCAATGAGCTGTAAGGTTATACAACGGGACTCATAAGTCTTAGCTCATTTCCAGGAATTTGGTACTGATGACACTTGATGTGAATCCGATGAAAAGCCCTGAAGAACAGACCTTGTCCTTGTCCATTATGACCTCCGACACAGGTCCGAAGTGCTGAAAGTAATCGGTGATCTGTTGCTGGGATGTGCCACGCCGGAAGCCGCTGACGAAGATGCTGCTGGCCTCCTGCTTCTGCCGGGTCTCCCGCACGCTGCGCAGCTTCCCATGCTTTCGCCCCTTCAGGTGGTCCTCCAAGCTGGCTTCTAGCCACACACCAGCGACACGCGCATTACACCAGTGCTGGTCATCCCCACACAAATAATCAAAGCTTTAAAAATACAGGTTCTTGTTTTAACCACCTTATCACACGCGAGCCAGCGCAAATGTGCAACTTTAATTCAGACTGAGAAACCCCTTAGGCTGGACATTCGACTTTATATACAGTTAAATCTGATAAACAAACAGAAAAGCAACATCAATGTTGAAAAATACCCATAGCGACATTTATAAAAAGCTCGATTTTATACGTTGGTCAGACAAAATGCTTCTTATTATCCACCTAACAAATACAGAATGTTATTACAATTGTGATCTGCGACACGTATTATTAGTTGTTAAAAATGACAAAACTTACTATTTGGTACGTTGACATCACACAATTTGCAGTGGAACCCTCCTTTCGGGGTCGTCAGGACATCGATATCGAGCTCCATAGCTATGTTAGATGATGGAAAGTCTGCACACGTATTAGCTAAATTAAATGTGCTCCTACTCGGTTTAAACTAGACCGAAATTCCCTCCGTTACAAGCGCACATTGTAGCTTCACGTTTGTCTATCGTTGCTGGTGGGAGTAACAATCCTTTCCGGTTTCCCCTGGCTTTCAAAATAAAAGACGTTAAATACGGCTTCGCATTGTATGCTCCACTGTAGAAGCTACTTCTTTTTGGTGTGTTAATATGATGTGATAGACATAGATTTGCCTTTCATATGCTGGAGACACTACAGGTCTGACTTCCATATAAAAATATAAGCACCTTAAAACTCTAGCGATGCAGTTGTTGGTAACCCACTATAATGTGTTACTTTTTTCGTTTAAATGTCACATTTGTTAATAACGTATTCATTTAATTATACATTATAAAACATTTCAATAAGGCTTATTATGAATTGTCGTAATATGTAAACTGACAAGAACGGTTGTCCTGACAGATAACTAACATTTTAAAAAGGATTACTAAACTTCTCACATTTATTTTAGCACAGTTGATGAAGCTGCTTGATATTGTATATGAAACTTTGTAAATAAAGTCATCCTTTATTTTCTTCTGAAAACATCTTATGGTTTCGTTAAGGCTCGTTCCTACTCTTATTTTGGTGAAATTCCGTTAAGGTGAGTTAGCTGAGACCGGAAACATATACCGGAAATAATGGCATAGTGCTAAGTCCTTAGATTGCCGACTGGAAACACTAACCTAAAAAAAAAAATAACCTCCCATACGATGTCACAGTTTGTGAATTGTCATTAAACTATCGTTCTTCTTACTGGGAAAAAAAAACGTCCTTGTACTTTTGATTAAATTTATTTGGAGTACAATACGTATTACGTATACGTAGAAACACTTCTTTACACAGCGTATAGTTAGAGTATGGAATAGTCTTCCTGTTCGTATAGTTCAGGCTAAATCCTTGGGTTCTTTTAAATCAGAGCTCGATAAGATTTCAACAACTCCGAGCTATTAGTTGAGTTCTCCCCAAACGAGCTTGATGGGCTGAATGGCCTCCTCTCGTTTGTAAATTTCTTATCTTCTAGGTAGTCGAGGGGTTCAGGTCATATGCAATGCTAGTCAAAATTTGATGAGGCCTACTTGAAATCATGCTTCAATTATCTGTTCTATAATTGTGTTTATTATATGTGTGTGTGTGTGTTATAAAATAAGGCAGTCAAGTGAATTGCCTTCATAATAAAAAAGGAAACCCTGCAAACGTCAATGAAATGACACCCCAAAATAAGATGTTGGCCCAAGTCCAGGTTTGAGTCATTTACTAAATATTTGTCTTATCTTAGATATTCTCAGAATCAAAAATATTTTAACAGTAACTTTATTTTTTTGGAAATGATTATTGTTAACATTTGATGGCTGGTGTATTGGTACCATAGCGTTCAGAGAGCAGTGCTGCCAACTCACGCATTTCGCGTGACGCTTACGCTTTCAGACTTTCCTGTTCACGCAAGAAATCTTACAGCACATCTATATTATTCCATTATAAACCTAAAACTAGCTCAATCAAAAGCGTTGAGGTAGTTTGCAAACCCTACAGACTATTTCCAATGTAACAAAACTGATACATACATGTATATGCATGTGCACGTGTATGCAGACTTCTCTCAATTGAAAATCTTGTTCTAGTTTGCTGACCAAAGTTGTTAACCCTGCAGAGTCTTTATGGTTCCTGAATGTAGGTGGGCAGCAAATAAAAATATGTCCCGTTCAGCAAAGAAAAAAAAAAACAGATGATCTAATTAAAGAAATACGGCTCGATATTGAAGAGAAAACAGAAGAACTTTGCAAGTGTCTGTAGCTAATGCAGCTAAGACAGTTATCACCTGAAGAAACTCGCATGCATGAGGAATGAACAATGTCAGCCAGATCAAAGAAAAAGTCTGGGAAACTGGTGATTAACTGCATCTGACAATCAAGTTCAGCTAAATGCTACTAGAAGTAAAGATTTAGTATCAACTGTTGACAGGAGGTATGAAGCAGGTATAACTGGAAGAACTGGTACAAAGAGTACAGAGGAGGAAGTGACTCACTTGGATTGAAAAGCAAAGATACTGGATGCCTGAGGAATGGAGACTCGTCTTATGGGTAAGCAAGCCAAATTATTAAATATTTCAACCCAACAGCTATATATTTGTGAGACGCAGAAAGGGTGGGAGATCCATGTGTATGGTTCCAATCTTAAAGCATGGAGGAGACAGTGTCCTTGTCTGTAGTCACTTTGCTGGTGACAAAGCTGGTAGTCTAAATCAAAACCAATATTTTTTTCAGTTTTGAATATTTACAGAAAACACACTATATGAACAAAAAAGTATTGGGACACACCTCTCATTCATTGAATTCAGGTGTTGCATTTCATTGACACATTGCTACAGGTGTATATAATCAAGCACCTATCCATGTAGTCAGGTTTACAAACATTTGTGAAAGAATGAGTCATTCTGAAAAGCTCAGTGAATTCAAGCATGCATTAAAACAGTTTGTGAAATTTCTTCCCTGCTAGATATTCCACAGTGAACTGAAAGTGCTATTATTGCAAAGTGAAAGCATACAAAGCCACAAAATGGCAGAACACATAATGTAAGAGAGCAGGGTTGTCAAGTTCTGCAGCACATGGTGCATAAAAGTCACCAGCACTTTGTTGACTTAACACAGTGGTTCTCAAACTCGGTCCTCAGGCCCCACTGCCCTGCTTGTTATCCTGCTATCCCTGCCCCACACACAAGTCTTTCAGCTTCTGATTGACTGAACACACCTGATCCAGGTAATCAGCAGTGTGTAGGGCAGGGATAGCTGGAAAACAAGCAGGGCAGTGGGGTCTGAGGACCAAGTTTGAGAACCACTGACTTAACTGAAGAGTTCCAAACTAACTCTTAACCCCAATACAAAAACTGCGTGCATGACAGCTACATGGAATGGGCTTCCATTGCCGAGCAGCTGCATGCAAACCTCACATAGCCAAGCGCAATGCCAAGCATCAGATAGAGTGGTGTAATGCATGCTGCCACTGGACTCTGGAGCAGGGGAAACATGTTCTGTGGAGTGACAAGTCACAATTCACATTCTGGCAGTCTGATGGACGAGTCTGAGCTTGGCAGATGCCAGGAGAACTTTACCTACCCAACTGCATTGTGTTGTGTGCATTGTGGTGGAGGAGGGATAATGGAATGGGGTTGTTTTTCGGGGGTTGGGCTTGGCCCCTTAGTTCCTGTGAAGAGAAATCTTAATACTTCAGGAAACCAAGACATCTTGCACAATTCTATGCTTCCAATTTAGCAGGAACAGTTTGAGGAAGGTCCTATTCTGTTCCCAGTACTCAAAGCAAGGTCCATAAAGACATGGTTGGGTGACACTTTAGTGTGAAAAAAAATGACTGGCCCGCAGAGCCCCTAACCTCAACCCCATCAAACACTTTTGGGATGAAAAAGAATAGAGATTGCAATCCAGGCATTCATGTCCAACATCAGTGCCTGATCTCACAAGCTCATTTGGATGAATAGGCAAAATTCCTACAGACATACTCAAATCTTGTGGACATTTCCAGAAAAGTGGCAGCTGCTATAACTGCCAAGGAGGGACCAACTCCACATTGATGCCTATGGGTTTAGAATGGGATGTCAAAAGTTCCCGTAGGTGTAATGGCCAGCTGTC
>JAODJX010000097.1:29425472-29435735 GCA_026776945.1 Isichthys henryi | reverse complement strand
CTCCTCCTGTCTCCCCCTCCCTCCCAGTGCTCTCCTCCTCTCTCCCCCAGCCTCCCAGTTGTCTTCCCCTGCCTCCCAGTGCAACCCTCTGCCTCCCAGTGCTCTCCCACTGCCTCCCAGAGCTCCCCTCTGCCTCCCCCTGCTTCCCAGTGCTCTCCCCTGCCTCCCAAAGATGTCCATTTGAGTTTCAGAGTTCTTCTCTGGTGTTTCAGAGCTGTCCTTCTGGCTGTACGTGAAGGAGCACCTGAACCGGCACGAGCTGCAGCGCTTCTACTCCCTGCGACACATCTCTTCGGAGCTCGGCCGCGGTCGTGCCTGGCTGCGCTGTGCCCTCAACGAGCACTCACTGGAGCGCTACCTGCACGCCCTGCTGGCTGACCGCTCGCGCCTCAGGTACGTGCCGTGGTCCCCCGGCCTCTAGATGGCTCTGTGAGGTGCTCACCCTCGATCGTGTCTCCTAGTGTCTTCTATGAAGACTGGGCGTTCATCCTGGATGAGGAGCGGGCGAGTATGCTGCCGACCATGGCTGCAGGTAAATTATCATTAATTGTCACTGTCATAAATTTTTATTGCCGTTGTTTTTAGTAAATCGTTTGCCTAAAAGTGTTTGCGTGAGGTTAGCCAGATTATCTCTGCAAGACCAGAAGTTACAGAACTTATTTGAACTTCCAATGAATGCCCAGGTACGTGTGTAAGCAGTACTGGAGTAGGAGCTGTACAGCACTTACCAACAAAGCAAGAACCAAATACGACCATTCAGTGAATGGAAGTGCAACATTCAGAGCACTGTGCTCTTTGCTGTACATCTTCAGTGGCCTGGAATATCAGTATATAACAACCTGACAATCCTACTGAGAAACTCTGCTTGAATCAGCTGTGCTTCATACAGAGAGTGAACTGGACTTTCGATAAGTTCTTATTTGAATCTCACTGCCATCTGACAGGAAGGGGAGATGCAGTCTGACAAGCATTTGCTGCAGTTATGCAGTGAGAGAGTCTCCCCGGAGAGCCAGCAGTTTCACTGGGCTTTTCTCATGCCTTTCTGTGCTTGGACAGGGCTCAACTCCATCCTTTTTGCCATAAACATCGATAACACGGACCTGAATGGGCAGAATAGGACAGGCCCGTCCGTGTCACATCTGCTCAAAGAGTCGACGCAAGGGGTGAGCAGCCTGTGGAAGGAGTCCGCTCACGGCGTCAGCACCCTCCTCAGGGAGATCAGCACTGCCACTGCTGTGGTGCCCGGTTTCATTCCCCGCCCCGACTGCAACTCCGATCCACTGCCCGTGCTCCCTCGCAGCGCCTCCGCAGGTAGGAAGGGGAACAGCGTCTCCGTTTCTTGACGTGCTTTGGGCGAGTTATTTTATGTTTGTAAGCAGTGTTGCTATAGGAATAGTCCAAAATGGTATTCTCACTGAAATCTGGGTATAGTAAACAAATAAGCAAATCAGCAGGCAAGTAACTAACTAAATAAGCATGTAAACAAACATTAATAAATGAGACCGACTTCCTCCAGCATTGCGTTAATACTGGGTGTACTTTTTGTGCAACAAGAGAATTTAAAGAGCGATGCCGGATGTCTCCGTGTGTGAACGCTGCCCTTGGAACTCTCTCCAGACTCTGGTCTGAGGAAGGAACGGCGCAAGAAGAAAAAGATCACGAACATCATCTCCTTCGATGATGGGGATGATGCCGGGGCAGAGGATGAGGATGAGGGGACAAGCCTGAGGAAGAGCAGAGGGGGCCATCACAGCTCTGAGGAATGCCTAGGCCCGCGGGACTTGTCCCCAGCACAGAACGGGGGCCCCGAGGCCGGAGAGCTCGTGGAGAGCTGGGACCTCATCCACAGCCACAATGGGGTGCTGTCCCACACCAAGCGTGGGGATAACGACGAGGAAGACGAGGAGCTGGATGGCAAGATGAGGCCAGAGCCTGAGGAGGAGCCTGGGGCTGTGGAGCAGTGAGTCTGCGGGGACAGTTTGGGCACTGAAAAGCATCTGAGATACACTGGTGTCTGTGAAGCGTGGGGCTTGTTTTCAAGGCTGTACACTATGACAGATGTTACCCTAAAGGCTGGCATCAACATATCCTGGGCTGCTGAAATTGTATAATCGTACTGAAATCATTTCAATTATACAAAAATCAGTTATGTCAAATAGAGCTTGATAATTCAATTGACTCACAGCTTAAGAAACGTTTTTTAGTAAGGAGTTTGTACTCGAAGCTAAGTTGGGAGTGAAAGAATCAATCAAGCAGAGTTATATTTATCACATACAGGGTTATACTCAGTATGATGTAATAAATGCTTGGCTGTCCAGGAAATAAGTATAAAGAGACAGAACATTTGATATTAAACACTGAATGAATAAAATCTTAAATTTCCTTGCTGTGCACTTGGCAGTAAGGTGACGAGTGGTAGTGAAAAGTCTGTAGCAGTGGTTGCCAGCATGTCAATCACAATTAACCCACATTGAGTCGAATTGTTACTCTCTCCACCCCCCCACCACCCCGTCGCAAGTTTTCACAGTTTATCTCGTATTACACAAGTCACTCTCTGCATTTTTACATGCGTAGGCTGCGCATGCATTTGTTAAGGAGCCTGTTGGAACATTGGAAATGCGTAGGTCATTGTGCTCATTAGGGATTAAGTTAGGATCAGCACTGACATGGAGATGCTGTATCCCTGTAATTTTTTTCAGGATTGTGGTAGGAAGCCTGTCCAGTGTGTCCACCTATAGCCCCCTGCAGGTGATCGATGACAATGACAGCTCAGACATCCTCATTCCTATGGCCTCCAGCCCTCAGCCAGGTAAATTTACACCACCAACTAATGAAGAGCAATCCCACCCGAGGGTGTAGACACTATTGCCAGTTTCTAGGAAACCTCGTTTCTCTGTTACCTGCCAGAGAATGTGTGTGAGTTCTCGGCTCCTGTGACGTGACTGTTGGTGTTTCCAGAAAGCGTCATAGAGCCTTTGCCTTTTGGCGGGGAGATCGACAGCAGCACCACTGTGGCAGATGTCACGCCGACCAGATCCCAGCTGCAGTTCAAGTATGTGACCCTTTCTATTGATTCTGTATGAAGGGGGAGGGGGTGAACATGGGAGGTGTTTCGGAATGATTCGTATGGTGAATGTCTGTCTCTTTCTTTCTCTCTCACCTCTGCCCCAGTATGGAGCCCAGCCCTCCTACCCAGAATCCTCCTCTCAGCGACATACTCCCCACTCCCGGCCTGCCAGAGTCCATGACAGTGGGTATGTGATTCTCGCTTCCACTGAAGCCACCAGTTTCAGAAAAGCTTTGGCTGTACTTTTGGGCCCCCAGGGGCTCGATTATCCTGCCTATGTCTGACTCACCTGATTCTTCAGTCTCAGTGTTGGTTCTTGTGTCTTAAGAAGAATTAACGATGTTTTCAGTTAGCAGAGGAGGATTTCTGGTGATAAATAATGTTAAACAAAGGCTTTGATGGAAGACTTTGTTTGTTGTGCAGTTCTGTCATGCCAGTCTGCCTTTCCCTTTGATACCAGCGGGGGCAGCAGTGTACCATGGTGAAAACCTGACGGGGCAGATGGTGTGAGTTGGACGCGCTCCCCCTGGCATGAGGGTGTGTGCCACCCAGCCCCGCCCCGCTCGGCCCGAGCAGGCTGTCACCTGCGTGAAACTGATCTTCCTTTTTGACCCCCTGTTGAAGGGCATGGGGAGAGTGAGAAGAACCAAAATAAACAAGCAAGAAAAAGGCAAATGTAAATCTGCCACTACTTCAGCAATGGCTATAGGAAAGTGGAAATCGCTGCATGATTTCAGTAGATCATGTGAAAATGATGCTGATTTTTTTTATTTATTTATTTTTTTTTTAAAGGGATCTGAAATGCTCTCTTTCTTCCTGTCAAACTTGCAGACCATAGATGTGCTCTGTCCAGTAGCTTTGCCGCACCTGTGGCTGTGGACATGGTCTGGTGCGATTCTGTAATATGTTTCATCATACATGAATGACACACATCATGTGTGATAATTCACTTGAAACAGGTGTCACTGGCCTCTGTTCAGGCATACTGCAGAATTCTAGCGATGGTCAGTGTCTTGCTGTGCTTATCGGCCTGGTGACCCTGCGATTTTGGGCTTGCCCCCCCATCCCGAAGGCTTTACGGACTCCCTCAGCATCCGTAGTGTGTTCCTCCCTCTGACAGCCTCTCCTGCTTTCAGCAGTTATTCCTTTTTTTTTTTATATATAACCCTCAACTGCTAGGTGGTAAAGAGCCCCCCCTCCACCACGCCAGGTTCCTGTGATGTTCGTATTGTTGGGCACCCGCTTATTTGCACTCTTATTCCTTCCCTGACTTGTGAGGAAAGGTTCCTCAGATAAGTTGCAAACTGCTTTAATCAGAGTTAGATTTGTGAAACATTATTAAATAAGTGTGAATCTCCTGTGAAACAATTTGTGAACGTCTGTCATTGCTGCCTTATCCAGCAGATGGCACTGTTGGTTCATGAACCCGGAGCCTGTGCCGTGATGGATAGGGTAAAGCAGAACGTAAAAGCGAAACGGTCACAAAGATGAAATCCCCTCGTTATGGGCGTCTAGTCCCAGGTGCTCTTGCAGGACGTTAGGGTTCTCGGAGGACAAAGACTAACAGCCTTACATCTGCCAGTAAGCCCTGGCCGTCTGTCCTGTGCCGCTCGTGTCATCCTCGTCCTCCGTGCCTCGCAAGAGGACATCTGTGATGGAAGAGGAGGTGCTGTATTTGTTGCTTATGAACCTGCGAACCTTTAGCTTTTCTCATATTTTTTATATTAGATATAAAAGTAGGAAGGCAGTCAATACGTCCTGGCCTTCAGCTAAGGTGTGTACTGTACCCTTTGCTCCCTTTGTTAGAATGAGACTCTGCAGTGTAACTCTTTGCAGCCTGTGTTACGGCCACTGGGGTCCAGGTTCAGGATGGTTCTGACCTGACTGTGGGGTGTGTGGCTGCTTCTCTTCATTTCCTTCACGTTGCTGTGATTCGTGGGTTTGCTGCTGACGTCACGTGACCCGTTCGGGCTCCACTTTGGGCGGGGTGGTGGCAGGTGGGGCGAGGACGGTTATTGGAAAACCCACTTTGATTCCAGTATAAGCGCAATCTCTGAGATAGGGGAGGGGCCCCGTGTTGTTAATCATCCTGGGCACTGCACTCCTCCTCCGCATGAGCGCCCTCTGGAGGGGGCGGGGAGGGGGGTCATATGTCGGACTCCTCATGCGAATCATCCATGCTGGCCTCTCGTTCCCGCTGAGATGACATCACTGACACCAAGGCCCGAGTTACGAAACTGACAGCATGACGCTTGCGATTATAAAATCTGAAATAAACTTGTAGAAAGATCTTATTTTTAAAGTGCTTTGTTTGTTGGGATTTTCTACTTGTTAAATATAAGCTTTATGCTATTTAAGTGAGCGGTGAGCTATGGGGGTAAGGGCACTACTGGCCGACTTCTGCTTTCTTGTGCTGCATGTGGGTTTGTGGGAAAGGGCTGGAGTGAGATGGAGGCACCGGGGCAGAGTGACCCTGACAGAGATCCCCGTGCCTCTCCTCTTCCAGAAGCTTCTGTGAGTGAGATGAGGAATTTGGTGTCCCCTGGACGCCCTCCCTACTCTCCCGCTGAGCCTGATTTGGTGACTTAGCAGGGTAATGGGAGTGGAGGACCATCATTTCCTACCAGCCGGACTCCCAGTAATGTCACTGGGGGGGGGGGGACATGAAGGGAGGTGCCACTTTCTCTTCCAGAAATGTGACTTTGCATCAGGCACCAGCCAGAAGTCCCCGAGTGGTGTTTTTCCCCATCATGTCCCAGTTTGACCCACTACATAATTTTCTGGTTGTCTGGTTCCACTTCAGATGTGTGAGATGTATTATTCATGCTGGATGCGTCGATGCTTATTTACAGTGTTTTATTAGGTAAATGGACACTTTATTAATCCCAGTGGAAATTGCAGATCTACAGTATTACAATACACACATTTAGACAGTAAAAAAGACATTTAGACAAATAACCAAATTGGGTTTCGGTGTCCAGCTGTGTCAGAACCAGCACATCCAGATTTTTATATATGAGATTATCTATTCATATTATGGTCTTATCCATGGCAAGCCAATGGACTTCAAACTGCATTGCCATCTGGGAGCTATTGAGTATAATTGCACTTTGCGTTAAGCCATTTGCCTTTATCGTTTGGAGTCGTTATATGTTCTGATTCTGTTCTTCCCCTGTACATTAGTGTGTTACAGATTGTGTTCGTTACCTCGTCTGCAAAGACTGCAAGATTGCTGGTTTGTCGGATGTCTTTAAATCCCCAAGGATCACAGAGAAATTTTGGAGGACTTCAGGATTATATTATAACAACAGACATTTTGCAATGACAGAATATTTTTCTGATATCTTTCCATCCCTGTTAACAACCAGCTGTTCTTGGGGAGGGCAGGGGTGATTTCAAATGAATGTCACACCCTCCTTTCATACAGATGCACTTGCCACTTAGCACTGCACGAAATATGACCGTATCGACACTTATCTTCCAGTAACGGTTAGCCTCCTCCTTAACAAATTGTTGTTGCCCTATTTGGTGTTCAGGAACATCTTGTTTCGTCTCCGCAGCTGAACTACGGCAAGCAATTGTGGCCATGATGGGCCGGAAAGATGAGTTGGAGGAGCAGAATGCGTGAGTCCTGAGAGCCCCGCCTTCTTCAGCCCAGCCTGTAGGAGGCGCTCTGTCGTGACCTGCCTATTCTGATTGCTCAGGTCCCTTCGCAGCCTTCTGGATGGTGAGATGGAGCACTCGTCCGGCCTGCGGCAGGAAGTGGACAGCCTGAAGAAGCGTCTTGCAGAGCTGGAGGAGAGACATGCGGCCAAGGTGCAGGCCCTCGGCAGGTGGGTGTTTATCGCGCTGGGAGATAGAGGCCAGCTCTGGCGATCTTCTCTTGCGAAGCTGTGCTGCGAAATTCGCTTGGGCTGCCTATAGGTTACTTTACACAAAGGTTCGCAGTTTCATTATTCTTCTTAGTGGTTTCCAGATGCTTTTACGCATCATTGATGCCTTAAAGCAGTGTTTCCCTACCTGATGCTCAGGGACCCCCTAGACAGTCCATGTTTTTGCTCCCTCCTGCCAGACGGGCCACATTTTTGATCCATTTTTGCTATCAATTTTTGCTCCCTGCCAGACATTCCCCATTTTCGCAAAAGCATGGACTGTCTTAGGGTTGGGGGGGGGGCTTAATGTTCCCTATTGGATTGATATGCAGTATGTGACCTCCTCATGGGAATTTTAGCTACCTGTCTCTTCACTGCTGCCATTGTTTGTGTAACGTTATATTTGATTAGCTAGCAGGGGGAAATCCTTGTTTTCTTTCTGTTCGTGGAGAAAGAGGTTGGAACTGAAGCTAATGAATATTTGGAAGTACAGACATCATGTCGCAATTTTCTGTTAAGAAGTATCTGCACCCTGAAGAGCCAGGCTGATATGTGATCTGCTTTGACCTTAAATCGAATCTTGTTGATGGGTGATTGAATTACACCCTCTAATTCCAGCACACTCATCTACCTTACCACCAGGGCAGCTCTGATGGCCTCGCAGTGGTACCTTCCTTCAGTGCACCAGTGTGTTTCCCATTCCTAGAGCAGCGATAACATCTCCTCCACATTGACTGTTGCTCAGGCAGCTTCAGCCCCCCCAGCTGTGTGGTTAATTACACTGATGGTCTTAAAGTCTCACTCCCTAATCTCCTCAAGCTGATGGCAGAGAACTTGATGTATAAAAACAAATCGGTGAGACGCAGGACAATTGGCCATGAGTGCCTGGTTACACGGTGCCCATTGGGGCAGGTGCTGTGCAGCGGGCTGTGAAAACCCACCTCCCTGTTTTAACTCGTCAGCGCTGCTTTGTTTGCTGTGGCAAATAGAAGGTCAGGTGAGCATGTATGCCCTGCATGCTTGAAGGTTTAGCGAGGCTGAACCGTGCTGGCAGTGTTAATTCGAGGTTAAATCAGTGCTTGTCAGAGAGTCTGTGCACCCTCTGAAGCTGTCCCTGTTCTCCTGTCCTTCACCTGTGATGCTTTTAGACTCCTTTCTGTCCTCTAAATTGGGGATGAACATGGTCCCTGGGAATCCATAAACCTGCATAGCCTTACATTGGCCAGACGGCACCTGAAGTTATTCCGATAATGTACCTCCTGGATCGGAATCCGCATGCAGAACAGTCAGGATGTTCAGTAGATTCGTTTTATCTCACTCCACTTAAAATGTCTACACAAATCTCTGAATGCATTTCAGGCAGGAAGGTGCTCAATTTTGAAGATCAGTTGCGAGTTGCTTGAAGGTAGCTGTGGCCATCTAGCTATGGTACCCTGATGCTTAAGTTAGTGAGGTCCGGCGATGAGGTGCAGGTCAGGAGTCTCTGGGTGTGTCCAAAATGGCAGACTTAGACAGAACGTACTGAAATTCATTTAATAGCCGACTACTTAACCATTAAAGTACTAGGTACTGTATATATGCATGCACTCAGACACACCACGGTAGCCATCTTGCATATTTCCTGACCTGGATGTTTCAAAAAGATATAGCTTGACCCCTGTGAAAGCTAAAAACTGTTAAAAACTATCAATGAAAAAATACATATTTGAGTCAATTTATGTACCTGGATATTGGCTTCTACTTAAATTTGTACAGAGGCAGCCCTTCCCTTGGCATCTTGAATTGAATTTCAGAGCAGGTGATTTTTCTTCTCTGATTGCAGTTCCAGTGGCCTTGTGGGATAGCACAGTGTCCATCTGTTGCATGTTTTAGAATTTTGCAGAATGTAGTATATCATCCGGGTACCATTTGCATGCTGCCTCATCCTTACAGAGGATTGGGACATACTCCTTCTGTCGTTTATTGCATTTCTATGACATTTAATTAGTTTCAGAATCTGGGCACATAAAACCATGCGAGGGTATGCGCTGGCAAGCAGAAAAGCCATCCTCTCTACGTGCTCATGCTCGCTGGATGCTCTTTACGTGCTCATGTCTGCACAACACTCACTTGCTCATCAGGTTTTGAGACTTTGGAGGCGGGGATAGTGGCCAGTTGGTCAGTTTGAATCCTGTGATTGGCTGTTTGCTTTGGAAGAAAATGAAGAAGATAATCTCTGAGTTGTCAATGAGAGAACAGCCAGTTTCACGCTCTGTCATAATGTTGGAGCAAGGAAGTCTTACACTAAGTTAACACCTTTCAGAGATCCTGTTTTAATATTGCATGTTCAAGGTTGTAATCGGAATCGGACATGTCTGTGTTCTACTTAATTAAAGCAGCGCTTGGAATTCAACGCAAGATTGCTGGAGTTTCCCGCTTCATCTCACTGTACGTAAAAGTCACTGTGGAATGGGCCACTGTACAGTAAACTGCAATGTGAACAACAAGGCATCTTTCTTCCTACAAACCAGTTCAGTTTCCATTGAACCAGTTTAAATCCTGGCAGGAGCACTCCTCTGATACTAGTTATATCGCGGGCTAGTGTTAACCCAACTTCTCGTCAGTCCTAATATCACACGTTCAGTGCACATTGACAAGGTACAGTACTGTTGTTAAACTTCATAGCATCAATATGCATTATTTTTTCTTTGGAGTAGAGAGCAAATGTACAGAACGTGCAAATGGAATATTCATAGGATTATGCATGTTGCGAAATGCAAAGTATACATAAATAGGTGATAGTCTTCCAGCGTTTTCCATCGCCCTTTGTACAGTCCTCTTTTGCAGACCTGATGTCTTCTATTACGCTAATAATTGAAATCAAGTTCTTTATTGTGTATGCAGTTACAACAGAATGAAATTCTTAGCGTGTTTACGTCTGAGTGCTGCAGACATACTTAGAGAGACAGTAACTATACATTAACTAGTATAAAAAAAAGCTAATGCATGTAACAATACACGTATATATTATCATACAGATATCACATTATCAAAGTATATGGTTATTATATGTTGTAAATGAATTGGTTGGTAAATAGTTGTCCCTTTGAGACATTGATGTTTGAACATCAGCAATATCACCTAATGTTTTTGTTTAGCCAGGAGCCTGTTTTGAAAGGCTATTTGTTTATTAAAAATGTATTTATATGTGAAGGAGCTGAAGAAGGAGTCCTATCGGGCCTTTTTGGCCTGTGGGACTCCTGACGCTGCTGACAGCTACCGGCAGGCCAAGCGGGATGCGGCTTTGGCGGTTGCTGAGGCAAAAACTCGGGTGTGGGAGGAGTT
>JAODJX010000097.1:29408765-29420608 GCA_026776945.1 Isichthys henryi | reverse complement strand
TACCTGGATCAGGTGTGTTCAGTCAATCAGAAGCTGAAAGACAGCTGGGACTTGTGTGTGGGGCAGGGATAGCAGGAGAACATGCAGGACAGTGGGGCCCGAGGACCGAGTTTGAGAACCACTGAGTTAATAGGACATCAGGCATGCAGTTACATACTGTTTCCATGTTATAAAGGAAACTTGTTTTATTTCACTTTCTGTTTTTATTTTCATTCATAGTTGTTCACTCAACTTTCCATTGCTTAACAAGACCAAAAACCTGCAGTTTATGAAATAAATAGAAAAGTGATAAAAACCTGTGGTTTGCAAAAACTTTTGACTGGTAGCGCATATGAATACATATTGTGTGAATGTGAATCTTTGTACTGTTGCAGATTTATCAGTGGTCTCCAAAGGGGTAAAAACTCCACAAATTCCTAGTATGGAGTGATGATCTTGCTCGAGTTACCTGGAATGATGACTAATACTGAAACTGGCCAGCTCAGGCTTCAGTGATCTGACTGCTGCAGAGGGCATCAGTCATGTATTTCACTGCACTTTGACATTAAATCAGCAAGCAATAGCATCAAAAGCAGACTTGCAGTGTGGCACACAGTGCATTTTTGTAAACTGCTCACTCTTTACAGATGATCCCTGGCCTTTTTAGTCTCTGCTCAAGATGCGATTATCTTTTGACGATGCTTTTATCCTAAGATTGGCTTTTGACCTGTGTTCAAAGCATGTTTTTTGAGCTGAAAACAGCAATTTTCTGATATGATCTGCACTGAGGATTGCAGTTCTACTTTACTGTTTGTTCCGCAGTTCATCTTCCTACATTCTCAGTATGTAGTTCTTTTCCCTCTGTTCCCAGCATGTAGATCATCTTCTTACATTCCCTGCTGTGACATCATGGTCTTTTTCAATTAGTCTTTAAAGTAAAGTTAAAGGTTAAACAAGATCATAGTCATGAAACAGTATGTTGACAGATCCAGGCCTGAGCTCTCAACCTATTAACAGGCAAGGTTGGCAGGCGTCTGTGCTGATGTGACCATCATACACAACACCTGTGACCTCCGTTTGATCCTCGCTGGTCCATCCAGCTCCGAGCGTGAGAAGATCACAGCATTGGCCCGTCTGCTGTTAATCAGGGCCTGGGAGACTCTCCTGACTTTTCATTGCCCTTCCGAAGGACACCATGTGTTGCCATAGCTCTGTGTAAAGAACTTTACGCAGCTAGTGATGGATTCCGACACCCCTTATGGAAAACTGGTACATTCCAAGATGTAGCAGAACGACTGAGGGTCTGTCTTTGCCGCTCGTTCATTGACGGTGTCCATTCGTCAAGCCCAGTTCTGTTACGCATCCGAGTCTCTGGTGCCTACTGTTGTTCCTTTATTTTGTGTTGTGCCTCACGCTTTAATAAAGCATGTTCTTTCTGAGACTGCATGCTTTGTGCAGTCAGGGTCGTGATGACCATGCTGCAAAGCGGCACTGGGCTATGGGAGATGACATGGTAGATCATGGCACATGCCTGCTGACTTGCTGCCATGCTCAGTTACTTCTGTAGTAGAGGGGGATTTACCCTCTGCTTGACCTCCTAGCATATTTAATAGGATGAAGAGCAGCATTTTGTCAAATACATGAATTGAAGAGAAATTTGAGGATGATGGTGACAGTTTAAAAAAAAAAAAGATTCAATTTAATTTAATTCAATTTGAGAAGGAAAAGACTTTAGATCTCTTTGGGGAATCGTTGTTAAAAAGCGTTATAGTCATTTTTTTTTTTTTATCAAGCTTCAGGAAGAGCACAAGTTAACGTGTGCTGTTTTTCCCATAATTGCATACCAAGTTCGGTTTTTGTGTGCCGGGCCCTTAAAGCGATTTGTGTAAAGCGTAACCGACTGCTTTTATTGCCATCCTGTTGGTCAGTAATATCGGCCAGCAGCAGGATGAGGAAAGGCCTGTTATGGAGCAGAAGGAGAGGTGTGAGGCAAAACGGGGCCCCCTGCTGGTGGCTCCAGGTGGCCTGCAGGGTGTGACACCATCCACTATCACCTGGCCAGCTCCATGTTAATGAACATTTTAATCAACACCCGAGCGTTAAACAGCTTTTTAATATCCTCCCCGTCTGCGTGCTTTTTGTCTCTGTCGATTTCGCTTGGGCGGCTTGCTGCTCGCTCTCTGGGGCGGGGGGGGGCGGATTAGCAAAGGGAGTCGCGGTGGTTTGATTCTCCGGTCTACGGGGTGCTGACTCTGGCATGCCTCGAGGGGCTGTGATCTCACTGGGCTGTCCGGCGGACTCGCCTCCTCTACCTGTTGCCTTTGGCAGGTCTCACTTCCTCATTCCCTCACACCGTCACAGGTGCCCCCGTACCCACCAGGTACACCTTCATTTATTTATGGCTGAAGTAGGAAGAGGCCGCTGTACCAGATTGCGGTTGCCTGGTTACGGATTCAGTGCTACCTCCCTTCCTTGCGCAGTTGACGCTTGGCTGGCTCTCAGCAGAGATTGCATCTAGCCCTAGGGACCATGTTTTAATGATCACTATGAACTTTAAAAAAATAAAAAATGTTTTACCCATGATTTTGGGGCCTAGTGCTTGTTACGGATGTGTATGTCTTCACCTTCCTGATTGTTTGGCCTTCACCCACCTGCCAGGAACATTGATCTTCGTGTATAATGTGTCTTAAGCAGACTGTTGCTGATGTGACTCGACACACTGGCGCCCCCTAGTCGGAAGTGGCCCATTCGCTCGGACTCTGTGGTCACGCTGCCTCAGCTGATAATGAAACAGCAGAGAAAGGAACCCTAAGAAGTGTTTCTTTCTGTTTTCGTGACTTCCAGTCCTCCATTACGACCACCCCAGTCCCCGTAAACCTTGTAGTTTTGGGTCATGGTGGTAGCTCGATGTCCGCGAGGGGGGGTGTTCTCCTGAAGTGAGGATGGAAATGAACACGGAAGTGAACATGGCTGAGATCTCCCTCAGTCATGGTTGACTTTCAGCGCGAGTGCTGGGGTCTCCCTGAAGTCACGCCAACGTTTGTGTTTCGACGTTGTGCCCTGAATACTTGTAATTTACCCTGGGAAGCTTTTGTGCATAAAGGAGGTATGTTTGTTTCCTGTCACTCGGCGTTTATGTTTAATGCTGATTTGTGGATTGGATGGGAGAAGAGGGGAGGGGCAGGTTATGAAGTCTGTGAACTTTTGCATCCTGCTAGCTGTTGTCTGCTGCTTGAGGTTGCTGGGGCGAGGGGAAGGGCGATCCCTCGGCCAGGATGCCCTTTCAGACTTTGGTGTTTTACAGTTATCAAAACTGTTCTCTTGCCCTGGATTACTCACAAATGCTGAATGACAGCTAGACTGACAACAGGATGAGCAACACTTCAATTTGCATGTTTTTTTTTTCCCCTGGGCTGTTTGCCAGTTGTAGCCTGCAGGTTGCATCATTTGATGCATGTTGATTTTATTAAGAAAATTTTAAAGATATTTATTTTAATTAGCCATCTAAGTTGCTTGAGTGTTGAGGCAATAATTTCTTCCCATTCAGCCTTAGGCTGTTATTATGTAGAGCATATTATATTGATTTAACAGTGGTGCTATGTTTCTGCAATGTAAACCACTTTAACCTGACAGAATATATTTTTGATGCAAATTAGATTTTGCAGTTGGAAATGCAGGATATAGATTTAAAAAAAAAAAAAAAAATGAAGTGTCCCAGCTTATTGCATTAGGCACCAATATTGGTAATTGGTGAAAATTCAAATTTAGTTTTGGGAGGGCTCTGATCAAGTCACTCTGAAGGCGGAACCACCAAGGAATATGATCTGATTGGATCTTACCATTGAATTATATCAGTGAAAGAACACACACCATCTTTCTCCTGATCCGTGCATTTTAAATCAATCATTTCACACCCTGCAGGAGTTTGCTTTGCTTGTGGTCAGTAGAATATAATCACAAATCTAATGTGTATTGGAGTCTCTCTTTGTAGAGGCCAGTGTGGAGCAGCTCCCTGCGTGAATCCTGTGCAGGATCCCCGTTTGGCCAAATGGAAAAAAACAATGCACAGCTGTGGAATGCATTGTGTGCACATAGTTAAACCTGGGACACGCTGAGGCGCATTTCCGCCATTTTGGTTGTCATGTCAATGCGGAGGGGAACGGAGTTTCTTGACATTGATGTGGCTCGAATGTATTTTTCCGAAAGGTTGCTGCGAGCGTGAAATCCCGTCAGAATGGCATCACCGCATTAATTCCCTGAAGAATTTGTCCCTCAGTGTCCCTGTGATGTGACAGTATCAGACAGCAGCCAGAATATCAAGACCTGAAGCGTCCGAAGCCTGAGGACCGGGATGGCGGAAGCCTGGCCGTCAGAATGCTTGAGGGCCCTTAGCATGTCAGTTGCGGACACTGATTCCTCTCCTTTCTGGCACGTTTCCTGCTCTGTTTCCAGTGTTTCAGTCTGAATTCATGAATATGGGATTCGGCACAAACTGATTGGAAGCCAGCTGTCGTTGGAGATGTTCTTGACATCAGCAGTACGCGCCTCATAACTTGTGTGTGTGATGTTTCTCCAAGAGAGGATAATAAGTACAGAAAGCAAAATTTTCTTTGTAGCAAAAAACTCAGAGCTTGTGATGATTATGATGATGATGATGATGATGATGATGATTATTGTTTCTCAGATTTTGGTATAGTACTTAAAAGCCAGAGCCCCAGGATATAAAGTCTAGTTGCAGTGCAGCATCGAACATTTAATATGATGGTAGTTTAAAGTCTATCAGGCTCTTCTCATTCTTGAATTGACTTCTGCTGTTTCATGACTATCTGCATTTTTTCTGGCGTCTCGTGAGATGACATGAGGTTGGTGTGGCGTATCTGTGAGTGAGCCTGTGACCGCTAAGCCAACAGGTCTCTGAAGTTGCAGGAGATCCCTGGAAGCATGGACTCGCTGCTTGGCATGCACCCCCACCATCATCCATGAGTGTCCGCACATTGCCACTAGTCACTAGAGGTTAGCTGCCTGGCTAAATGCGTTTCTGCACATTTGGGGGGGTGGGGGCTTTGACAGAAGCCCTCATCACGACATGATAATTAGCTTATTACTTTGTCTCGATTAAGGGGATGTCTGGTGGCATTTTAATTTAGGATCTTTAATGGGGCTCCTTTTGATTAAATAATGTATGCATGCATATACATATTTGTGCGTGCTAATGAGCTTAAATATATTCTGCATCAAAAGAAAATATGTCTCCTTAAAAAAATGAAGGACGGTATATGCTTCTGTAGTGAAGCGTCGCAAATTTCATGGGGGCTATGCCTTAGGGTGTCTTATCCATTATTTGAACAACAGATGGCAGTATGAACCCCTCACATAAAGAGCAATCTTTAATATTGCCTTGTACCCTTGAGTACTATGTTATATCGATGTGTCACTTGCAAGACTGGTAAATGTAGCTTGTCAGTTCTCTACGGGATAAATTCAGATTTAACCTTTTGTTTTTTTCCTCTTCGTAATTTTAGTTTTCCCTGATGCTGGCCAAGAGGACAGTTTAACAAATTTCTGTCTAATATTTTTATTACAGTAATGCAGCTTTAATTATGTGTTATTTCAGTTTCCATATGATGTAGTATATGCATTAAGTACTTATTTCTAGTATTATTTAGTGGTGTTTTTATGGAGTGAAGGCAACAGCTGTTAAACTGAGTTGCTGTTGCTGAGTTTTAGAAATATGTTCTTGGGTATTGGGAGATTTATGCCAGCCAATAACTTTGCGTGGCATATAGCTCATTAAAACGGGGAAGCTGATATGTTTGTTTGGCTAATTTAGTCTCCCACCAAGGTCATGAATTCCACTGAAAAGATTCCTGAAACCCTCAATGGAAAAGTTATTAAAATTTGCAAATTAAAAACAAATATACCACAGGTCTTTCCAGTCTCTTCAGGCCTGCAAGATGGGGGTGTGGGTTGGAGATGGAGGTGGGGGGGGGGCGGTTCTGCCTGCAGTTATATTCTTCACAACTGAGTAAGGAAACCTGGCCATGTTATGTGTTCACCTAGTGACTAAATGTTAGCTGTCGCGCTAATGACACTCAGCCGGTTTCTACATAGAGGTGTGTAGAGTCCTCTTTGATCTGTGAGCTTGTTTTCTCCTCCCGCTGTGTTGCCTCATTGTACATATTCCATATGCACATGCTTTAGATATGCTTTCGGATGATAATTCAGAATTCAGGGCGCATACACAAAATAGACACTGTGAGCGCTGCTCTTCATATGTGAGCTCGTGAACATTCAGAGCTGGGGTCCAGTCACCTTCTCACACTGACACAGGTGACACTGTGGGTCTGCGTCTATCATTTTATGGAGCTGTGGAATGTGCTAGGTGCAGAATAGCCTTTGTTTGTGGGAGCTGTTCATTAAACTCCAATTAGTTTTGAGAAGCAGCATTATAAACACTAGTGTGGTGTCACACCTTTAGAAGTTGCCGAGGGAAGAAAAAGATGCAAATTTGGCTTTTAAATGAGGTGATGACATGTAAGCTGAAACGGTATTAAACCACAAACACCATGTTAGTTTTCTGCTTGTTTAAACTGAGCCTGTTATGCTTCAGTTAATTAATAGCCAGTGGCCCAATATCTAATTCTTTTGAACATATTAAAGTAATTTTAGTTGGTTATAAAGCCTAAATAAAACAGATCAAGCATATTTCATGTGCTGTCGGCATTATTCATTCCATTATATTTGGGGTGGGTAAGACACCGTAGAAGGTAAGACACTGTATGAAGGCTAGCTTGGGCCCCATATGAGGGACAGGAATATGAAAGGGAAGTTGTCAGGGGGGATGTGGGAGGTGCCAGCAGAACATCAAGGTGAAGAAGGATGAAGGACCATAGAGGGGGAGGAGACTCACATTGTTAATTTTGAGAAGCACACTGACAGCCATATTGGTGGACAAGATGCCTCTTACCAGAGGTCGCACACAGCGCAGCATCCTCCCCCCATTGTGAATCTGCCCTCCCTGCATTTATATGCAAGTTTCTCTCTGCTCCTGTACTTAATATTCAGTACGTGAATGTCCTTCATTTTCTGAAAGGGGGTGCAGGCACCCAGCGTACTCGCACGTCTCCTCTGGAGAGGAGGCTGCGTGGCAAGGCCATCACCTGACTTGGGCTGCTGTGTTGGTGGGCGTCTTGCTTAACCTGTTTGAGTGAAGAGAGGCGAGAGTTCGCCTGCTGGAAGCTGATGGAGATGCAGAATTGGAGCTGGTGACTTGCAGTTTCTGCTACCTACCACCATTACGGCTTTTTAATAGTGTCCACAGCACCCTTGAGAATATAACTCGGATAGCTTATTTATGTGTTCAGGTATATAAATTATAACACAATAAAACACGTAATTTAGATATTATTTGCCCAGTGGTAATAGTAGCAATTTGGAAATTCTGATTTTGCTGACAGATGGCTTGTTCCCTTAAGGAGTGCTGCTTCTCCTCATACCTCCAGCCCTGAGGGCTAGAATCCCATCCCCTGGTAAATGTGAGCTGTTTGCTTGCTCTCCCTGCATTGCCGTGGTTTCCTTCAGGTCCTCCTCTTTGCTCCCACAGTCCCAAAGCACGCTATGAGCTTGATTGACGTCTCCATGTTGTTTGTGGTGTATGACTGCGTGCGTGTTTGTCTGTGTGTGCGTGTGTGCGTCCGTGCGTCCTGTGACAGACTCTCTCTAGGGTGCCCCCTACTCTCTCACCCAGTGCTCCCCCAGTTAGCCTCTGCTGGATAAGAGGACAGCATATGGATGGCTGCATTCACTCTTACTGTTTCTGACCGCACAATGGCAGCTTTGAGTGCTTAATAGTCCTTCACATTCTGATGAATCCGTCACGTCGGGTGCGATCTGACTGTATAGTGCTAAGTGGCCGTGTGATTTCCTTCATGGTTGATTGACAGGTACGATATGAGTGGGTGTCCTGGTTTTACCCCGTTCATTCCGTTGCGGTATGACAGACATCACATTGGTCATCGCATATGGGAACTGAGAAGGGGAAAATCTGTATTCTGATAGCCCTTTGTATGCCATGATTACGGGACACGAGCTCTGCCTCCGGAATAATTTGTAGCAAGCTCAGCCGTGCCTTAACCAGCTGCAACGTCTCACTGCCCTGATTTTAGTTGTTTGTTTTGCGTCAGTCACTGTCAGCAAGATTAGCATAAGTTACTGCAGGTAAAGTAGAAACAAACACCGGTATCCGATACTGTGAAGCACTGTAACGCCAGAGCAAACCGAACGTTAGCCTGTAGTACAGCTTCCATATTCATGTTAGCGCGTTTTCTGGGGGTCTGAATGAAACGCGACGACAGAGCCTGGCCCCCTTCTAGTTATCATGCCGGATGCTTATTTGCCTTTCCGAACAGATGGCTCCATCAATACTTTATGTCTGTTTAGCCAGCCAGTGACTTCACCGAAATAAATAAGCAGTCAAGCATGAATTGAAACCAGTCACGTGAATCCATGAGGCAAAACTCATACAAATGTACCATAGGGGGAGACACTTCCAGCGTCCCACGTCTTTTTGATACAGGACTGGCTTATCTGGCTGCGATGTGGAAAATTAAATGCTTTAGATTTAATGTGCACAATATAGTAATATAATACATATTGTGGAGAACCGCACATCGTTTCGCACTCCATGTTCTTGCGATTTGTCAACTTATCGATTGGAGGCTGCTGATATGTAGTCGTAGTGCTTCTTTTGTCTTTCAGATTATGAAACAAGTAACTCTGAAATACATCAGTTCTAAAATTTTATTGTCATATAAAAACAAGTCTATATGTCGTCTTTGGAAAAACTCACTATTATAGTGAATGTATGTGGGCAGTGGTGGCTTAATGGTTAGGGAAATGCACTTGTAGTTGAAAAATTGCAGGTTCGAATCCCCGACCAGCAAGGCACCACTGAGGTACCCTGAGCAACGTACCGCCCCCAAGCACTGCTCCCCGGGCGCTGAATTAGCTGCCCTCTGCTATGTCATATATGGGTTAAATGCAGAGGACACATTTCTTTGTTGTGCACTGTGTGCTGTGCTGTATCATCAATGATCACTAAATTCTAAATTATCTTCTTACCTCTTAATTGTTTTCTTTAGCCACCAACCGCCATTGACATTGTAGGTAAGCTGTATCTGAATACCGTGGACTTTTCAGATTGACTCAGCTGGGGAGGGTTTTGACTTAAAGGGAATGAAAGGGAAAGCCCAGCCCCACCCCACAGTGTGCAGTTTGTAAGGTGCAACACTGCAGTGTACGCACCAGGGTGGATCTTAGCCACATCTCCTGTTACCAATTTTACCTTCTCTGCATCCCAAAATTGACGGGAACCGTACAGGATCCAGGAGTCACAGATCCTTCTCCGCTGATGAAGTCAAGTAGCTGTCATACTTTTGTCACCTGCTGGAGTCCGCTTTTTGCATCGAGTTTTTACATCAAAGGCCACAGGAATGAGAACGACAGATCAGAGACAGAATCCGTTTTGCTTTGCCAAATGTGTTTGCCGTATAAGGAATTATAGCATTTGGCTCTTACATTTTAACACACGCCAGCTGGATGTTGACATATCGTTCTAAAGACTTAATGAGCCTTCTGCAGATCTTGACCTAAGGGAGCCTGCATTTTCTCAGGAAGGCCTGGCCCTGGGATCAGATTCTCTGCAGTTTTACATTCTCATATTTGATCATTTTTTTCCCCCTGAACAAACTCCATGCTGTCTATTGGATGTATCACTGCAGCCTGCATTGATTGGCTTTGAAGTTGATGCCCCTATTGGTAAGAGTGGCTGAAGAGCAGGGGCTGAAGTTTGGCATGAACTTTAAAGGTAACACAGAGCCATTCGTCACCCCAGGTTATTCTATAGTTTGATATGTAGACCTGCCAACTAAATTTACAAATGTTGTATAATTTTTTTTAGACGCTATTTAGACCATGTTTTAAATTCACTGCATTTTGCAATATTCACCTGATTTCTGCAGCAGAAAGTCTGAAGCACTAGAAACCAAATCTGCGAATGAAATTCCATGTAATTGAATATGGTCATATGAAGAGATGTCAGAGCCACTTCCTTGGGCGTGAGCTCTACTTTTGCGAAATACTTCTGGAGAGTGTGAATTGGACAGACAGCTCAGGAAACTCATTCTTCTGGGGTGAAAGGATTCAAGGCAGAAGGCAGATATGAGGTAGATATGAGAGGCCCCCATGAATAAAATCAGCCCGCAGCATGTTTTCTGGGGCTGACCCCTCAACAGCTTCTGCGGAGCCTGCCATACGATGCAGCCGAGAACTCAATCCGCTGTGATGGGGAGGGAGCCGCTTGGAATTGGCCTTTTGCGGGGGCTCCATCGATTTCCCGTGCAGTAGAAGTTGTGGGAAGGTCTAAGTGAACAGCCCGCGTTTATCTGCTTTAATCCCAACAAAGGCTGTGGGTTTCACCCTACATTTCCATGGTTTCAACCCAGATTAACTCCAGGAGCCTGTGGGAATACCTGAAACACGGAGTTGCATTCCTGAGGAAATTAGTAATTTATATTACGTGGATTTGTATGATGGAATACAATGTGGCTTCAGTAAGGAATAAATCAGAATTGAAATTCTACTTTCGCTTTTTGCTAGTTCTTCCCGTAATAAGAGCTTGTGAGCATGCCCCGTAACCACATTTGGGTTCAAAGCAGCCATGAAAAATGTCTTCAAGTGAAACCCAACATATCTTCATAGTGTTTGACATCATTAAGAGGTCATCAGAAGGGCAGACCTGGCTAAGCTCTGGGTAAAGGAGAACGTGTCCCTGCAATCTAGCAGTTTAGGCTTTTGGAGGTAATCACTAGCTTGGGAGAGCCCATCCACCCTGTGGAGGAAACTCATTTCGGCCACTTGTACTCACGATCTCATTCTTTCAGTCACTACCCATAGCTCATGACCATAGGTGAGGGTAGGAACGTAGATCGACTGGTAAATCAAGAGCTTTGCCTTTTGGCTCAGCTCTTTTTTCACCATGACAGACTGATGCAGCGCCTGCCTCACTGCTGAAGCTGCACCAATCTGCCTGTCGATCTCCCGTTCCATCCTTCCCTCACTCATGAACAAGACCTCGAGGTACTTAAGCTCCTCCACTTGGGGGAGGACCCCCTTTTCTGGCTGAGGACCATGGTTTCGGATTTGGAGGTGCTAATTCTCATCCCAGCTGCTTCACGCTCGGCGGCGAACTGTCCCAGTGAGAGCCTAAGGTCACGGTCCAATGATGCCATCAGAACCACATCATCTGCAAAAAGAGACCTAATCCTGAGGTCACCAAACCGTACACCCTCAACGCCCTGGCTGCGCCTAGAAATTCTGTCTATAAAAGCTATGAACAAAATCGGTGACAAAGGGCAGCTTTGACGGAGTACAACCCTCACCTGAAACAAGTCTGACTTACTGCCGACCTTGCGGACCGAGCTCTGACACCCATCATACAGGGACCGAACAGCCCTTATAAGGTAGCCCAGCACCCTATACTCCCGAAGCACTCCCCACAGGACTCCCCGAGGGACACGGTCGAATGCCTTCTCCAAGTCCACAAAACACATGTAGACTAGTTGAGCAAACTCCCATGAACCCTCCAAAACCCTGCTGAGCGTATAGAACTGGTCCACTGTTCCACGGCCAGGGCGAAGACCACACTGCTCCTCCTGAATTCGTGGTTCGACAATCCAATGGATCCTCCCCTCTTGAACCCCCAAATAGATCTTACCAGGGAGGTTGAGGAGTGTGATCCCCCTATAGTTGGAACACACCCTCCGGTCCCCCTTCTTAAAGAGGGGGACCACCACCCCGGTCTGCCA